>PYXC01000495.1:8105000-8117500 GCA_015244755.2 Tenualosa ilisha | reverse complement strand
AGAGGCTGGAACTGTCAGCACAAACGTCTGGAAGCGATTAACAAGGCCACGTTAAGACTACCTTGCGCTGACGCCATCGGGGCTTCTGGATAAGAAGGAGAGGATTCTTATCTAGGGAACTGCACGCATAATGATCATGCATTATTTAAATCCTCATATTGCACCTGGGTGGAGGTTTTTTTTGTGTGTGTGTGTGTGTGTGTGTTTGTGTGTGCGTGTATACACACACACATTTTGTTTGCTTATGTGTAACAGTTGCTGGAAAGATAAGGTGAGCACTGCAGCAGACAATTTGTGATAACACTAATGAATGAGTACACACATGAAAACACACACACACACACTGCAAAGTTGTGCAAACACACACTTATTCAGCTGTGTACACTGTGTGAGAAAAACAGACACCTTCCTACAGACATAACATGATAAAGAACCAGTCTTAGAGATAAAGACAGAGGGGCTGTTGCAATTAACCAAATCTCACCAGAGGGTGTACACAGGCCTATGACTTCCTTAAGACATAAACACACACTTACACATACACTTTCACCTTTCCCACACACACATTTTCAATATCTTTCTGTCGCATCTCCTCTCTCCTTTCTCTGTCTTTCCATCCCTAACACACACACTGACACACACATCGTCAGTTTCCAGCAGCTTCAGGCAGTGACTGTTTACATGCCTTATGTGGTCGTAGATGGCCTGTCAGAGCAACACTGCGGATAGGTTAGTTACTTACTACAATGCCGTGTAGTAGTCTGTTTCATAGCGATGACATTACTAACACAGGAACAATTACTTTACATACACAGGACTAAGCCTCCATTCAGTATTTCTTCATATATATATGTTATAATATTTCGTCCTAAATATAGGCTAGAAACTTTACTGTTCATGTTTCCTGTTTTCATGTTTACTGTTGTTTTCATGTAGAATCCATGTGAAAAAAGCAAATGAAATCACAAGGCATTGCTGTTAGACTATCAAAGTAGACTATCAAAGTTGGCGTACAATCTGAATTGCTAAACTAGCCAAGTTATAGCCTTTTTAAATCTGTTATTAGATCCATAGATTCAGTGCTCTCATTCAAATCATATGTCTGTATCATCTGGCTTGAATGTATAGATGTAACAGTGGCCTAGCATCATGAAGCCTACACAGGCCTTCTAAATCAATAATGGATTCAGTGTTTTCCCTAAATTATAGTCAACTTTTGAAGAGGAAAAATATCAGAGTTAACTGTGTTCACTTTTGAGATGCTAATGGTGTCAAAGGATTCAATGAAACTGTGCCAAGCTGAAAACACAACTGTCATATTGGGACATCTGCTGCCTGCAAACGAGAAAGGTAACATCCAATTGCCTAACTGTAGGAGAGTTGGCAAATAAGTGAATTTCCTAAAATAGTGTTGTGTTCCTTTAACCTCAGAGCTATTGATACTTCACAAAAATAATGTTTATCCTAAACAAGGGCATAACAATGCTGAACATTGCAGGGGTCAAGATCTCTGGGGTCAGGGGTCAAGATTTTTTTTATTTTAAACGCCAGCAGACCACTGTCATTTTTTGCTTGCCGGTTCTCCACTGTTCTTTTGCCATATGATGAAATTGAGGCTGACCGCTGGAGAACCAACAAGCAAAACGTCAGCGGAGCACCAGTGGCAGCCCACTGTTGGCCCACTGGCGCCTTGATATCTGGGTCCACTATTGTTTGAGTGGTCCACTGAGTGTGCCTTTAGTGTGAATAAGAAACAGCAAATTAACAAGAAACCATCTAGTCATTATTAGAGATAGGGCCTACAATTCAATTTATTTGAAATGAGGGATATGTTTTCATAACCCCCCTAACCCCCCCCCGGCAATATAAGATGATGGTTACATACTGTTTGGCCTTGCAGTTTACAAAAATATATGACTATTGACAGAATTTTTTTCATTTACGTATTTAATTCGTATTTCATTGCACAGAGAAGAATGGGGGTGCAATAGACTGCAATATCTCACTTTACTAAGAGTATGCAGTCAGCACTTATAACTCTTCGTTATTTGGCATGAGGAATTGGACTCATAATAGGACAATTAACAGTTGTAAACTGTTTATATGCTTAATGCTTATATGCATATAGGCTTATATGTTAACATTATAACGCCTTATGAGTACAGCCATTGGAATGTATAAATGGTTATGAATGCGAATGTCATTACTTATAAGGATCTTATTCATGCATTATAATCCTTTATGAATGTGGTTATAATGCTTTATGAATACTGGGTTCATTGATTTAGGTCATACAACAGCAAAGCAAGAAAGCAACCTCTATATGTATTAATGAAATAATCACCCCAACAGTTTTTGGCTGTGATTGGAGGAGGACAGGGGCTCACATTGCTCTATCTGAGCTTGATAATCATCAACTCAACACCCTTCTAAGCACAGTGATGGTGGTCCAACCTCAACACCCTTCTAACACCTTCTAAGCACCAGTGATGGTGGTCCAACCTCAACACCCTTCTAAGCACCAGTGATGGTGGTCCAACCTCAACACCCTTCTAAGCACCAGTGATGGTGGTCCAACCTCAACACCCTTCTAAGCACAGTGATGGTGGTCCAACCTCAACACCCTTCTAAGCAGCAGTGATGGTGGTCCAACCTCAACACCTTTCTAAGCACCAGTGATGGTGGTCCAACCTCAACACCCTTCTAAGCAGCAGTGATGGTGGTCCAACCTCAACACCCTTCTAAGCAGCAGTGATGGTGGTCCAACCTCAACACCTTTCTAAGCACCAGTGATGGTGGTCCAACCTCAACACCCTTCTAAGCACCAGTGATGGTGGTCCAACCTCAACACCCTTCTAAGCAGCAGTGATGGTGGTCCAACCTCAACACCCTTCTAAGCAGCAGTGATGGTGGTCCACCTTGTTTCACCATGTCTATAGGTACAGCCAAGGAGACTAGTGGTGCTACTAGTAACAGTGTTGGTCTGATCCATGCTTGTATGGGCAAGTGTTGGATGTCACGGCTCTGTATTATTTGTTTGTTATCGTACCTACATTATTTTTTTGTAACAATCTGGCCAGCGTGTAGGAGACATTTTATGTTCATTTTTAATTAACGACCCTTACTGGCTGAATCTTAATCTTGTGGCCTTGACCTTTCTGAAACATGTATCAAACAAAGTATTTTTTTTTTTTTTCATAAACAAAAACAAGCTTGAGGAAAATGCATATGAGCCATGCATATGAGTATGTGTGTGTGTGTGTGTTTGTGAGAAGTTTTAAGTTTCTTTTGACTGTCTGAATTTATTATGCTCTTTTGTCTCTTTTCAAGAGAGTTACACAAATGGAAAAGAACACATTAAACAAAATCTGTTTGGTGTGTGTGTGTGTGTGTGTGTGGTGTGTCCTTTTCATTTTGTCATTTATCCCGCATTCATCTCTTAACTACAGTATAATCTTTCTCTGTGCCATATTCTTCTCTGTTGATGTGAATCTTGAACTGTCTCCAGAATTCTCTCCTCGAGATGCGGTACCAGCTGCCAACTTCCCAAACACAAGAAGTATGTAAAAAGTGGTGTGTGAAGCAGTGTGTGTTTGTCTGTGTGTGTATGTGTGTGTGTGTGAATTGTGTGCATGTGTATAAGTGTTAGGTTGAACTCCGGCCAAACTAAGAAAAGGAGGATACTTGTGTCTTAAGTGAGGTCAAAAGGTCAAAACTGAGGGCACTCCTAATCTTTGTGCGTTTCCCCCTACAACCCTACTAAAATATAACTGAAGCTTTTCAAATGTTGAAGTTGCAGTTTTTAAGTGTAAAATTGCAGTTTTGGAGGAAACCTTGCAGTTTGCGTGTATAGCCAGCAGCCTGTTTTGGAGATTAATACAGTATAGCCTACATCTGTAGTGCACTTTGCAGAAATGCAAAAAATGTATGCTAAGAAAACATGAGGCTAATTGCATATTTGTTGTCTGATAATTGATAATAGGCCTTAACTAATATGGACTTCATGTGACTGTGATTTAGTACAGCTAATTTAACCTTCACAGAATTGTGTAACATAGTGTTCTGACAGATATGATTGCTGTAATGTAAGAATATAGCACTTTGCAGTTGTGTCCTTTCATGTTTCAGCATTCTCTCCCTGAAAACAGACTCCGAGCATTAAAACTCAATGCATCTATAGTGTCCGCAACAGTTTAGTGCGTGCGTCTACGCCAGCTGGTGCTCACTGTTGTGCTCGGAATGCAGAAGCACTGACCACAGAGAATGCATTCTTTTCAATACCCCTACTTGTAACATTGTTTGCTATTGCGGGAAGCAAGTCAAATGCCTAAAAATTTTTGTGTGGAACATATGTGTGTGGTTTGTAGGGGTGTATTTGTGTGTGTGTCTGCCTGGTATGAGCTTGTGTGTGTGTGTCTGGTATGAGTGCATTTGTGTATTGTGTTGTACTGGAGAGAGACAGCACTCTCCTGCTTTCTCTTGCAGGTGTCACAAGCTGGCGCGGCTCCTGTCTGACTAATGCAGGAAATCCTCTCAAGCCGCCCATAGAGGTCTGGATCTGGCACTACTCCAAACGCAAACCCAACAACCAACGCGGCCAGAGGATGCCTGGACCTACACCAGAACTGAGCCAGATGCCTGCCAGATCTGGGTACCGTACGGAAAAAAGAACGACAAAGCCTGATGGATCTGGAAACAATTGAGCTGTAATCTGCACAGTAAAGCTGACTGAAGCCCTGACATATGAAGATGATCATTACCAAGCCAAATTGGCTGAAGTTTCCATCTCCTTCCCATCCCCCATCCTTACCAAAGCCCACACATATTACACACACTTTACCTGGACCTGCTGAAAATTACACCATGTTACATCACAAGTAAGAAAAATTAAGGTTTTATTTGATTTAATATACAAGGTTATCACATTTCAAACTTCAGAAAAAAATGACAAAGAAAAATGATAATTAAAAGTCCTGGTACAATAATTACTGTTGGGGTTATATACAAAGTAAGTTATTTTTTTCAGTAAGGTGCGATGTAAAGAATCGCAACAGAGCACTTTTACAATGCAGAGTGTGTTGGTGCTGTCCTCTACTACGTGTGTGTGTGTTCTCAGTGTAAGAAGCATTACACTGACCATTTCAACAGGTACCTTTTGCTGGGCTTCCACAGTAAAATACCACAAAGCTTAGAATTCTACAACATCATAAGTAGATGACTGCACGTCTGTGACAGAGAGATACTGTATGCTTAGCTTCACTGGCTTGGAGCTTAAGTTCAAGTAATGTGAAATAAAACAGCCTCAAATAGATTCAAATGCACGCAAACGCACACACACATACATACACACACACACACACACACACATACACACACACTTGCTCATTTATATGTGTACACAGGCACGAATGCATTCTTATGCATCTGTTCTCACTCACCTTTGCACGCGCGTGCACACACACACACACACACGCACACACACACACACACACACACACACACACACACACACACACACACACATCCTACATAAGCACATCATCCACACACTTTCTTTGTCTCATCATATGCACAAACACCTCGTCCAAACATCAAACACCTGACCGAACCTCATAACTCAAAGCCTCACAAAAACCATTACCATTAATCAGGACACCTCAGAGCTCAGATGTTTGTATGTGCATGTGTGTGTGTGGGTGTGTGTGTGTGTGTGTAAGGTCAATGAAATCACAATCCAGTTCAACCCTGCCATACATGCACCGCCACATCCCTCCCCTTCTGCCTCTGATTACCATCCAGCCTCTCTTGTGCTTCTGATGAGTATGGTCACCATTAGCTTGCAAAGCAGACCGTGAGAACAGTGGATATGAATCCTTCTCCGCTCTACCCAACGCTTTCTCTTTTTGCATATTATATAAGGGAAAAAATAAATAAATAAATAAAAATCAAATGCGCGATGGAGCGAGATCATTAAAGACTGGCGTCTGTGATGGTCCCCCGGGGAAGGCACACTCCTAGAAATTCCCTCTTGCTGTCTGGACGTGCGTAATTGGTGCTGTTGTTTGTTTGGGGGTCAGTGCGGCTGTCTTAATTAACTTTGCGGGTCTCTTTCCGTAGCTTCCGAGCTAAACTCCATCTGGAGTGTGGAGTGGAGTGCGGCGTGTGTCTGGTCTGTGTGCTGATTCGCATGGGTGTGTACGTGTGTGTCTATCTGCGAGTGAGGCATGTATGTATGTGCATGTGTGTGTGTGTGTGTGTGTGTGTGTGTGTGTACGTGTGTGTGTGCATGTCTACCCATGCGTACGTGTATGTCTGAGCAGATGCACGAATGTGTGTGTTTGTGTGTGTGTGTGTGTGTGTGTTTATATTGCAGCCTTTGGAGATCAGAAGAGATGAGCAAACAGTGTTTATGCTCCTCTCTTCTCCCCTTTCTTCCCCAGCTCCTGTCTGCTCTGCCAGCCCAGGCTCATCCATCTGATTGCAGATCTGATTCCCATGTCTGGCAGATCCTGCTCAGCGGCGAGCAAACATACACACACGCACACACACACACACACACACACACACAACCGCAAATTAATTAGCGAGGCCACACAGGGGTCAAAGACGAATGCTTGAATGAGGTGGGCCAGACAGCGCTTTGCTGGACAGGGATGAGTGCAGTCAAGCAGTCCAACCTGACCCATCTGTATGTGTGTGTGTGTGTGTGTGTCTGTGTGTGTCTGACTGCTTATTGCTCACTGTGCATGATGTGTGAATTTGGCTGGATGAATTCTGCATGCTCTCCTTAGTCTGTCTCCCCGTCTGATTCTCATTGTTCTTCCCCATCACTTTGATTCCAGTAAGCCTCAGCAAGATGACTTAATATCCAGACAGGTCTCTAAAGAACTGGTGTGGATCATGCACAAATCTGCTCGAGTCAGCTCCACCGTGGTTGTATATGCATAAACAACTCAAGTTTCTAAAAAATGAATGAAAAAAATGATAGATCATCTCTTTACTCTCTTCCTCTGTCCCTCTCTATGTCTCTCTATTTCTCTCTAGAGTGTGCTGCTTTTTCTAAGCAAATGGGAAAGCTGTGAATCTCTCTGCAGTACACTGTTCCACCCTCAGAGTCCCATAAGGATTCATTCATGTTCACAAAGAGTTGGCAGAAAAACAAAACGCTCTCTCGCTCATACATAAATAATAACAACAAAACACAAGAACCATTCAGATTCAGTGTGCACCTCTCTGTCTTTGTTCACCATGATGTCTTGTAAATCTGACCACAAGCTCTAAAGCTGGGACTTAAGAGTCGGTCTCAGGCTTAGCAGTAAGCTTTCCATTTAGTACACAGCACTAAGTCTTACTGCACATGCTACTAAAGCTGTAAAATCGCTGCTAAAATATCTTGTATGTTCATGTTCAAAATATGTTCACTAGTGTCATTTTAATCACTCGTGATGCGGCCAATGCCATATCACATACAGCCGAAGCACATTGTACCTAATTTGTTGTAACTACTTTTTTTCGCTCTAGGCGCTAGTTTTGTCGTTCATAACTTTTTGCCGCTTAAATCGCTCCTGTTGCTTTGGTCAATAGAAAGTGAATTTCTCCTGGCGATTTTACAGCTGTAGTAGCTCTTGGTGTGAACACACAGTAAGTCTGCATACTTATTCTGCGCTGATACTGTATTGAGTCCACTTTAGGTGCTGTTTTCACCCGGGCTTAAGTCTGGGTCTAAGACCAGGGACCTATACTACGAAGCGAGGTAACTGGTTACAAGGTAACTTCAAGAGTAACCACCAACCTCCAAAACAACGAAGCACTGAGAATCTGTTGATTCTGCGGTGACGTGTTGTTTGGAGATCAGCGGTTACTCCTGAAGTTCCACGGGTTAGCCAGTATAACCTGGTTTTGTAGTATACCCCCAGACCCCCCCCCCCCCCCGGGTCCTTATGAGTACATATATATATATATATATCCCTTCACGGAGGAGTCCAGTAATGACCGGCACAGTCCAGTTCAGTCCTGGTCAGCTTTTCAGTTCAGCACTTGACTAGCACTTGAGATGCTTCTTGCTGGTCATGTCATTGTAGATGCGATGCATTTCCTCGGGCGAGATCTGATGCACGGTGACCACGCGGCGGTATCGACACAAGCTGTACGCCATCTTCCAGTGGTTGAAGCCGCTGTTCTGGAACGGGTGGATGCCTAGCTTGCGTAAGCACACACCCACGTACACGTCCTCCAGGTGGAGGAGGCGCGTGTGCAGCGAGGTCTTGTAGATGAGCTCGGCCACGTCGGCCGAGAACACGTAGCCCGTGCCTGAGCAGAACGGCGGGTACTTGCTCTCTGGGTAGAGGTCACGTGGCATGTACCACTTGCTGCGCATGTCGCGGATGGGCGAGCCGTTGATGACGTAGCCGGTGAAGTAGCGCCTCCGCGGCTTGGTGGAGGGCTTGAGCAGGTTGTAGATGAGGTTGTCCATGTTGACGAAGATGTCGCTGTCCGTCTTCATGACATAGCGCGCTTGCGGGCAGTAGGTGGCCACCCAGCGCATGCCCATGAGTGTCTTGAGAGTCAGGTTGTGGTAGGAGTCCACAAAGTCCTCCACCACAATGTCATGGAACACCTGGCTCTCTTGTGCCACCATCTGGTTGAGCACAGGGTCCGGGTGTGTGCCGAGCAGGAAGAGGGTGACCACCCGCACCTCGCCACCAAACGTACTCTCGTCGCCCCACGTCTCACGAATTGCCTGCATGAAAAAAAAAAAAAAAATCAAGCTTTAAGACAGTACTTAGGGACTTTGCCAAATACACAACGCATGTCTTATGATTAACTGCAGGACAGTTGCATGTACTACATGCCTACATGTAGAAGTTTAATTAGTTAAGTAAAAAATTTATAAAAATAGTAAAATTAAAAACATTATTTATGCTATTACACAGTATGAGGAGGCTTCACAAGTGTGTAACATACATAAACTCTTTTAAAGGGTAGATGTAAAGCTGGAGAAAAAGTTTTTTACTTGTAACCCCTCTAGAAGGATGGAGGGTAAACTCAGGTTGAGGATTTAGAGTTAATAATGTACATGATAAAATGACTGTTTGCTTAATAACTAATCCGGTGTAAGTGCATTGCATTTAATTACCGGAACTCATATTTGACATCATTCTTGTGGAGATAGTCCTTTGGGAAAATGTGTACGTGCATGTGTGTCTACTGTTTGCACATTAAAAGGGTTCCATACAAACAACCTTGTTCAAATAAATTGTGCTTTAAGAGGGGTTATTCTTTAGAAGCAGCTAAGGGATAAAAAAACATTCATTTCAAGGTTGTGCTGTGTGTGAATTTAGATAGCAGCAAAGAACTGCTGTAAAAAAAAAAAAAAAAAGGCATCGCTGCAGGAGAGTCACATTTCCACTTACTGGAATAGGGAGAAGGGAAGCGAAATGTCAGAGTAATTTAGATAAACAGACAAAAATCAGTAAAATGTCTTCACCACCTTCCTCTAAGTCCCACCTTTAACCTTTCAGAAAATCATGTTTCCTCACAGAGAACTCAGCTGCCTTGGTGAAATGCAATAATAATAATAATGACAGTGACAAAAATAAAGTCTTTAAAAAGTTTTCAACTCCAGGACAAGACAGAGAGGCTTTCATTGCTGAGGTGTCAAATTGCCAATAATGGCAGGTATGAAAATGATAGCAGCCGAAAATGTCAGAGTAATTTAGACAAACAGACGAGATTCAGCAAAGCTAAAACACGACTGGCCCTAACCCCATCATTATCCATCTGGTACAACATCCAACCCCATCAGAACTCTCACTCTCTCACTCTCTTCTTTATGTGTCCCCGTATGTACAAGTGTTTGTTTTTTGGAATATGCCTTCAATCCAAGAAAAAGATGGGTTACTTTTTCCTGTATGCTATGATACAGCTTTGTCAGCCATCATAGAAACGTGTCTTGCATCCCTGAGCAAGGATTGTTTTTCACTGATTTACAGAAATCAGAAAAAAAAATGACACAAATCAGAAAAATGTACATTTTGAGCCTTTGCGTATTGTATAGAAAAAATGTATATGGTAAAACCTCGAAAAATACAGAATAAGCAAGCAATAAGCATCCTCACCTGCCGTGCGTCAAACTCCTTGTGAGTGGTGCTGATGAGGATGATCAGGAAGGGGGGTGTGCTGTTCCCAGCGGCAGCCTCAGCTGGTGGAGTGTGACACTTATCCGGCTCGTTGATGAGGAACGGGAAGACGTGCGGGTTGAGTGGCCGCGTGCGCACGTTGCCGTAGGTCAGGTTCTTGCCGGCGCCGGCCAAGCCTCGGGCGGACGAGCGGCGCACTGGGATGGCGGCCATCTGGCCGCTGTAGGACGAGGACGGGCGCGAGCCGCTCAGGTACCACAGGGCACTCGCCCAGCACAGGACCGTCAGCAGGTACAGGCACGACACCTTAGAGGGCATCACTCTGTCACACCTGGTCAGGAGGTCGAGGGGCGAAAATGGTCGCGGGGGTCGGCGTTAACAGGGTGCAGTCACCAAGCACTGGCACGACACCTCGGAGGACATCGCTCTGTGACACTCCACTCACCAGGTAAGGGGTCAAAGGCCGCAAGGTCAATGTTAACAGGATGCAGCTGCAATGCAGTAGCAGCTTTGGATGGGCAGTCTACCATATGTCTCATTGTCCATTGGTGTAGCAGTCATAGTAACAGAGGGGTGGGGATTCGTGGGTGTACACTGGGTCTCTGTGTCTCTCTCAGTTTGTCTCTCTAAGACCGGTGAGGGGGCGTCTGTCCTGGAGCAGAGGGCATGCTGGGAACTGGACCGAGCAGCGAGCGCTGGGTGCCTTCAGGCTCTGCTCCACCAGTCGAACAAGACTGTGATTAGGATGAAAAGAGACTCAGCCTCAGTCCTGGCACCCTTCAAGTCCTTGGCAGCATTCAGGTCTAAAAACACACATACACACACACAAACACACACACACACACACAGGAAATGATGCATTAAAACTCAATGATAGAATTATGGTAAATAGTCAGACACTGCAAAGCATTTCAGGAATACATTAAAGGGATCATTAGAGCTTCAGAAGGAGGGAAAAATCAATCCGGCAGTCGAATTAGTGGAGATCTCAGTGAAAGGGCGGCTTTAGAGTCATCGATTGCTGGCATGCATAATCAAAGCTCCCGAGGATTGTCCAGAAGTGTGGAGGCCGTCAACCATGGACAGACGCATCGTAGGATTTCACGGGTGTGTGTGGGTGCCCGTGTGTGAGTGAGTGTGTGTGTGTTTGCATGTATAATTTATTTCATGGTGCATTTTAGAAAGGGAGATTAGGTACAGATTTGAAAGCATTAACGACTGAGAATGTGTTCCGTTTCTTGGGGTGTGCGTGTGTGTATGTGTGTATGTCTACATTACAAGTGTGTGTGTGCACATATTGAGAGACACAGAGTGGCTGTGAAGTATGGCTAGATGGAGTCAACAGCTGTCTGTTCACAGCTTGCCTCTTCAGATTTTCCTACACAGCCCAACATTCTCTCTCTCTCTCTCTCTCTCTCTCTCTCTCTCACACACACACACACACACACAAACATACAAAGAGGCATAAAACAAGGGATCTCACAAGGAAAAGAGAAGACGATGAGATTTCGCAGGGAAAAAAAAAATATTCGCAGCATAGAAAACAGATTTACGGAGTAGAAAAGCATCGAACAGAGGAAACTGTGTTAAAGAGCGAGACAAAAACACAAACTCAGAAAGAGAATGAAATCTGCTCTGACAGTGAGTGTGGTTATCTAACTTGACAAGACATACAGTATGAGATCTGATATCTTTGGACTTAGTCAACGCAAGACACGCAAGATAGATAAGTGTGTAGTGAAAACTTTCCTGATGCGACACAACGACTAATGGGATGATGTGGGAGTCAGTGAAGCAGCCTGCGTTGCTTGTGTTTGTGTACGTACGCGTAAGCTTGCAACCGTAGCGACATTTGGGTACTTGCGCTGACTACGAATCGTCCCAAAAGGTCAGTTCAGATGATCATGGAATTATGGGATGGCTCTCTGCAGCTCCCGTACGGCAAACATGTACAGGACCAGCAAAGTTCTTGCCTTTCACATCTGCATGTGCGCATGTGTGTGTGTGTCTGTCTGTGTGTGTGTGTGTGTGTGTGTGTGTACTGGGTTTGATTGTGGGCACATAAAAATACTCGTAAGAGTGTGAGTGATATAAAGTGAGCTTGAATCAGGACAGATTAAAGCAAATGAAGACATCCATCACTTTGCTAAGCCACCACATACTTATCCAACATGTCACCCAAGTTAGCAGCCAAATCATTAATCAGTGCTTCTATCATAGACCTCCATATGGTCTCATTTTTTTGTCCACAGATCAATTAATTCTACTTCAGCTGTTTATTTGTACTCAACCACACAATGTACATTATGCGTAAAGTGTCATTTATGTTCATAACTAGTATATTTCAAAGCTAGCATCAGA
>PYXC01000495.1:8082500-8097500 GCA_015244755.2 Tenualosa ilisha | reverse complement strand
GAAGAGAGCCAGAGACTTTCTTCTCATTGTGATATATATATATATATATAATTATAACTGAAGCTTTCCTAGTTTTCAAATATCATCCAAATTTTGAAACCACATATAAAAAAACTGGCTATTCATCTGAGAGACATTCACCTGGCAGCAATACTTTCCTGTCTAAGCTGCGTGCTCCAGCATAACATTATCATCATCAATATTTTATTCTATGATAATACATATGTAAAATGCACTGTTCTGGTCACAGAGAGTAGACTGATCTGTATATTAAATATATTTTATATATAATATACAGATATATATATAATTTTATATATTTTATACGTATGTTATTGTTTCTGTGTTGTTGTTCTGATAAACCTGTAACTATATGTCTACACACTTACACCTATAGGTGTTTTATTCCATATGCCCTAAATTTGGCAATACGACTGTCTTACTTTTAATGCCAATAAAGCATTTTGAGTTTGAATTTGAGAGAGACAGAGAGAGAGAGAGAGAGAAGGAGAGAGGGGCGGTGGTGGTGGTGTGGGGGTGGGTGTGGAGAGAATTAGTCTGGAAGGAAAGGAGAAGGAGATAGTGGGTTAATGACAGAAAAAAATGGAAGGAAAGCCAAAGGGAACAGAAGGGAAAACAGATAGCAGGAGAGCATAAAGAGGAGAGAGAGAAAGATAACAAGAGACCGAGGCTATGCTAGAACTGTAAATTGTCCTCTGCCATTGACTACCATTGCCATAGCATCAACAATTAATGTCATTTCACATTCTTTAATAGAAATCTGAATTACAATTCTGCATCCTGTTTGTTACCTCAATTCAAATGTAACTGAAATTCAAGAGTCATTCGCAATTCTATTCAGAACTTTGCACGAGTCTGCTCTGCACATGCGTCCCAGAGTATAAATAGGACGGACGGGAAGAGGGGTAGAGGGCTGAGAACTGCTGCGCTCTTGGATGTGTTCTCCACAATTACTTCCACTACATGCCAGGAGCCACTCTTGACGGCAGTGATTTTTCACATTTGTAATTTGTTAGCGGTAAAATCGTACAAGAAGACACTTTAAATGTCACTCTAAATATTACATGCAAATAGAAAAAAGAGAGAAACTGACAAATGCTGCGGAGAGAGAGAGAGAAAAAGAAGGAAAGAAAGAGAGAAAGAAAGAAGGAAAGACAGAAAGAAAGAAAGTAGGTGTGGTGGAAGATTTTTCACAAATGCCTTCATCCAGAAAGATATACATGAAGTAATTTGTGAATCATTCATTTCCTTTTAATTAGAAATCAATTCATCTTGATCTCTGCAATGGCTTCTCATGTTCAGTGTGTCTTCATAATGACGAGTCTGTTACTGACGGCAAATTTTAGTGAAAGGCTGTAACTTAGAATGAAATTTTAATGAGCAGTGAGGTAGACTTGGAGGCAGTATTATCAGTGTGTGCCTTAGGTCCTCTCTAGACGACAGAACATTTTAATTAAAATAGTTTAGACAATTTGGTTCCCCTCACTAGGCACTGGGCATAATGGGGTGAGCATGTGTGTGTGTGTGTGTGTGTGTGTGTGTGGATGCACGTGTGAGTGTGTGTATGTGTGTATGTGTATGTTTATGTTTGCATGTACGTGTGAGTGTGTTCGTGTATGTGTGCATGTGCGTTGAGTGTGTGTGTATTTGCATGTATGCACTTGTGCGTGTGAGTGTGTGGGTGGGGGGGGTGTGTGTGTTTGAGGATGCATGGCTTATTTTGGCATCTATTGATCAAATGTACTGTAACCTTTGGAGCAGTATAAAAACCCTAAAGTGCTTCAGTCTAAAGGCACTGTGAGTTCTCTCCAACAGCTGAGAAAAATGAGCCATTGAGACGGACAATCAATAGAAGCCAACGCACAAGATGCTGACCTCTATACACATTTACTGTAATCACAAACTATAACTCAGATCTCTGAGACTTTGCCCTGCAGTTACAGATACACACACACACACACACACACACACACACATACACACACACATGTATTTGCTATTTCAAATCAAACATACCCATGCATGCAAACCTTGTAGCTGTGGGTTTCCAAAGTGTTAGTAGTGATTTAAAAAGTGTTTAGTGTGAATTTTATGTGTGTGCATCTGTTTGTGTGTGTGTGTGTGTGTGTGTATGTGTGTGTGCACATGTGTGTGTGTGCACGTGTGTGTGTGTCTGTGAGAGCAAAAACAGAATGACACACAATGATGCAGAAATCTCATTAGTGTGTCACTGATGTGTCCCAGAGTGAGTGACAGTGTGTTTCGTTTATTTACTAATGAGACAATATTACCCATTCATCCATCCATCCATCCATCCATCCATCTATCTGTCTATCCATTCATCTATCCATCCATCCATCCATCCATCCATCCACCTATCCATCCATTTCTCACACAGCAAAAAAAAAAAAAGAAACGAAGTCAAATCTACATGTAATGTCAGTGCACTGTGTTTATTATTTCAAGTTTCATCATCCTGACCATTTCTGGACCTCACTGTACCATGTACGCACACACACACATACACACACACACACACACAAACTCAGAATCCCTCAGTGGGTAAGCGGTTGCCAGGGAGGCACGGTGTGATAACGAGACCATCTGTTCACCTGAGGGAAAATTCTACTGCAGGCATTATAGCAAACACACACACACACACACACACACACACACACACACACACACACGATACACAAATCCTGACCCATCCATTCATACAACCATCACCCATCCATACAAGTCCCAAATATGGACATACAGACGTTCACGCTCCCTCTCCTTCTCTCTCGCTCTCTCTCTCTCACACACACACACACACACAAATACACACACACCTCAAATATGCTTGCTAATACTGCCTCAGAGGCATACTGTGACATAATTATATTATATGCTACTACACAGCCAGCTGCTTGACCTTGTTAGAGAACATAGAATTGGAAGATGAGCTCACACACTGAGAAAAAAGACCAGGAGAACATCTAGTCTCTCTCACCTCACAGGATGACAAACACCTGACAAAATGATACACACTGACCCTTTCTACAACACACACACAGACACACACACAAACTCACACATACACGCACACACACACACACGCACAAAGGGTAGCACACTGCACTGCAGTGGCAGCGGAGAGAATCCTGCGGCTGATTTTACAGTCCTGCTGTGTGCCCCGTGTAAATAAATCATTAAACTTGTCTTAAACAATAAGCCTCAAGACTCTGGCAAACAGAAGAGGAGACATGAAGAGAAGAGGAGGAATAAGGGGAGAGAGAAAGGAGAGAGAGAGAGAGAGAGAGAGAGAGAAAGAGAGAGATCAGACACACTAGAAAGCGAATGTGCTTGAGAGGAACAAGGTGCAATAGGATATAGCCTACAAGCAGACCCTATCACACGCATGCAGGCATGTGCGTGTGCGCGCGCACACCCACACACACACACATGTTCAAGTACATGTTCACACTTCTCTTCAAGGACCACTTTGTAACAACATGATTAGAATGAAAAAAGTCAACAGAACATTCATTCTGCTTGGAACACAGCAGAAAAATGAAAGAGGAGAGAAAGGGAGAGAGGGAAAGAGAGAGAGAAAGAGAGTGAAAGACTCAAGGCCATCCATCTTGCAGCTGAGATGAGGCTGTCACCCTGGTAACCACTCGGCAGGGGAGGCGCAGGCATGCAAGACGAGAACGCGGAACACAGCAGTCACTGCAGCGGCACGAGACCAATCCTTGACCTGAAATCACCGTGGCGGCAGTCACCTGCACCTGCACCCCAACCTCAACCCACTACAGCCCAACCCCTTCATCACTCAAGGCCGCCAGCCTCTTAGAACAGGCCCACACAACCCATTAGAGCCTCTGTAGGATCTGGAGAGGGACGCTGAGGAGAGCTTTGGGCCCAATACTGCAGCATTGTCCCTGGACTTCTCCACCACTGAGTCCTGGCCCCTTCACCACACTGGACCATAAATACAAAACACCAACCTGGACCTAAACACAAACACCACACTGACCAAAAACACAAAACACCAACACTGGACCCTAAACACAAAACACCAACACTGGACCCATAAACACAAAACACCAACACTGGACCTAAAACACAAAAACACCTAAACACAAAAACAAATAAACACAAAACACCAACACTGGACCATAAACACAAACACCAACCTGGACCTAAACACAAAACACAACACTGACATAAACACAAAACAAACACTAAAACAAAAACAACACTGGAATAAAAAAAACAAAACTGACCTAAAAACAAAAAAAACTGACAAAACAAAAACAACACTACATAAACACAAAACACTGGACCCTAAACACAAAACACCAACACTGGACCTAAACACAAACACCAACACGACCCTAAACACACAACACTGTAGTGTTTACAGTGAAGGTGGTCACTGTAAGTCACTGTAAGTGGTTAGTAGGTTAGTTAAGTTAAGTTAAGCTGGAGGTAGTGGTAAACCTGATAACAGAAGAGCCTGGGGTCCTCATTCTCTTAACTAAACAAAGCAAACAGGCTCCTCTAATAGGAGGTTTACCACTTCTTTTAGCTTAACTTACTTTACTTCACCTTTTTCACACCACACACACACACACACACACACACACACACACACCATCCACACACACACACACACACACACTCACACGGAATCACCACCCCCAGCCTGAACCTCATGGCTCTGAATGCAGTACAACAGGGCTGAATCAGATGATCCTGACTAACCTGCACATTGTGATCCAATAAGGTCAAGCACTGTGCCATTTCACGATCTTCCTCTCAGAGAAGAGAAAGGGAATAAAACAGCCACATAAAAGGAAGAGAAACCCATCCAATGAGGTTTGGAAAGAAATGCTAAAAAGGAGATGGAAAAATACTAAAAAAAAAGAAAAGAAAAGAAAAGACTGATAAACAACATGCTTCTGTATGTGTTCCTCTCTTTCTCTCCATCTCTCTCAGGTTGCTGTGGTGGATCAGATAATCAGGATGAGAGTCAGGAGAGCGCTAAGGTGAGCCACAAGTTAGCACAACAGGACTTGGTGATAACACTGTTGTGTTCTGAGATGTGTGTGTGTTTGTGCATGGACCACGTGACGGTGGGTAGGGATGGTGTGGTGTGAGTGTGCCTTCTTCCCGTCAGTGTGCGTGTTTCTCTCTCTCCCTCTATGTCTTTGTGTGTGTGTGTGTGTGTGGGTGTGTGTGTCTTGTCATATCAACTCCGAGACTGAACAAAGAACACTAAAGATGGCAAACAAACATGAGAGGGTGACGTAAGATAATCAACAACAGGAAATGAAAGCAAAAGAGATGAACATTTCAAGACTTTTCAAAGACTTTAATGAAAGTCTCCCTGGTTTTTAACAAGCAACAAGTACCACAAAATTGCCTACTTTACAGCAGCAATTAGGCCTAATTGCAGAAAGGAAATTAAACAACAACCTTTTCCATCATGTTCCCTAATAGACTAGTTAGACCATGTCAAATCAAGTAAAAGAATTCATCATGCTTCAGAAATTTACACACCACAACAATAACCCTGGAATACAACAGAGTACAATAACACAATTAATTAAGCATACCCACCCTCTCATACACTTCTAAATGAATAAATTACGCTGCCAGAACTGAAAATCATTTGTTATGGTATAGTTTACAATCAGGCTTTAGCTTAGAAAAGATGCATTATAGCGTTGCTTGTCTGTTTAAGGAACAGAATTTCCCTCACACCAAAGGCTATTTTCTCCAACCATGGCGCTACTAACCAAAGGCAATGCTCACAGCATTGCACTAACTACATCCATCTCCGTAAATTCATCTGGACATTTCCTGCTTCAGCGGGCAATTGGACACATGATATAATAGACACACACACTACATACATATACATAGATACACACACACACACACCCACACACAAACACACACACACACACACACACACACATTGATAAATACAAGCCGACTGAATGCGCATGTATTTTGCATGTTTTGCATCATATACAAACACAGATGTGTGCAATAAAAAAAAGCAACCTTCAACATCCCAGCAGTGAACACACACACACACATATACACACACACACACACGGTTCCTGGTGAGCATTGCTGGAGGCCCGTCACAAGGCAGGCTAGGTAATGGAGAGAGATAGGGAGCCATATGGACAGGCAATGCAGATCGCATCATCAGGAGTCCCCAGACATTATTCTAATGAGTGTGGCCCAGATGTCCCATCCCATAATAATTTCTGCTCTCGCCACACTAGGCTGCCCAGTCGCGCTTTGCTACACACAACACACACACATCGCACTACTGCCAACACACCTCCGCTGCTAACACACCTCTGTCGTCAACACAAAGGAAAGGAGGATGAAAGGGAAGAGAGGGATGGATGGATGGATGGATGGATGAAGGGGAGTCTGTAGCTGCTGCTGTTGCTGCTGGGGGTTCGAGTGCAGACTGGCACAGACTAATAAGCTGGCATCACTCAGGTGTTTCAAAAGGAAGATGGCAGCCATCTCTTGCTTTCCCTCTCTCCAAGGACAAGTGTGCAGTGATGGTGGCAGGCCTTGTGTGTGTGTGTGTGTGTGTGTCTGTGTCTGTGTGTGTGTGTCTGTGTGTGTAGGTGGATTGGAATATAATATAAGGCAATCGCTTGGGACGGTCAGTCATGCGTCCCCCAGAGAGTGGTGGAGATACAATGCCACACACCACACACACACACACACACAAACACATGCCAACAACCATCACAAACACACACGCAAAAAAAGAGAAACGCTCTTTCACAGGTGCAGAATGCATCATTTAACTGACAATGAAAAACTCATTTTATCCTCTTTTACACACATCCTCTCTCTCTCCATCTCCACCACTTGGATGTCTGTGTCTCTCTATGTTTCTCTCTCTCTCTCTCTCTCTGTTTTTCTCTCAGTCTTTTGGCAATTATCTGTGCAGTGGAAGAGTCTGTGCACAGGAGTCTCTTCAGATGATGATAGGAGACAGCCTGCAGTAATGACAGACAGACGGAGTCAGTCAGTCAGACAGACAGACACACACAGAGGTGTGGGTGGGACACAGAGATCAGTGGGTGGGTTTTGTATTTGCATATCCCTCAACAGTCTTAACTTTGTGTGTCTGAGGGGGAAGCAATCTGTTGAAAGTTTAATCTGTCTGTTATATTCAAAAGAGTGCCTGTTTCTCTAACTTTTCCCTCTCTATCACTCCGTCCTTTTTTGTTTTTCAACATTTCGTTCACATAACAGGTATACTTTTTTCTCTCTGTCCTTCTCTCTCTATCATCCTTCTCTACTACATTTCCCTCCACAATCCCCATCATATTTTTCTCTTGCTCTATTTTACCATTGTTTTATGTAGCCTACAGCTTCACAGCTTTGAGTGCTACGTGTGTGTGTGTGTGTGTGTGTGTGTGTGTGTGTGTGTGTGTGTGTGTGTGTGTGTGTGTGTGTGTGTGTGTGTGTGTGTGTGTGTGTGTGTGTGAGTGTGTGTAAGTGTGTGACCATAATCCCCAGTGGGTGACATGTTTGCTGCCTGTGCCTGCTACCCTCTGCCCCTGCAGGACTACTCCGCCACGGCGGCCATATGGTGCCGCCTCACATGCTGTCGATAAAGATCACCACACAAAGCAGCCTGGGAGGCCTTGGATGTGGCTGTGCGTGCGTGTGTGTGTGTTTTAAATGATATTTGTGTGTGTATGTGTGCGTGTGTGTGAAAATAGCTTTATTTGTATGTGTGTAAATGTGTATATGTCAATGTGAGTATGTGTGTACATATGTCTACACCTCTGTGTGTGTGTGTTTCAGTGTATTAGATTTGTTAGGTCACCGTGGACACCAGCCTTGGGGGTCAGTTCTTGACCCAAACAGGGGATTTGTCTGTTTTTGATGATGGTGTTCCTGAGATATCGATCTGACTCAGGGCTTTAAAACCTCAGCGTCCAGCCTCTTTCACAGCAACCATTTACCCCATAATTCTGGGGCTCAGACCCGATTAATCGAGAGATTATGAGAAAGTGGAGGTCAGCCATGAGTTCATGGTGATATTCACCAGTTGCTTTTATCCAAAGCAACACAGACTCACAGCCATAGCGATCGAACCCTGGACAACTGATTGTCAATCAGCGGCACCAAAGGTGCTTCACGATGCCTCCATGGAGCGCTCACTAAGTCCCTAATCAAGATGAGAAAGTGGAGCTGACTGCCATCTTTTCCGCTTTGTTTGTCTGCGCCAAGTGATTATAAGCTCCGAGACCAATTTAGGGAGGGATATTGGGGATGTGAGAAAAACACACACACACACACACACACCTCAGCAGAGACACCATATTTTTCCCCCACGCTGAGGAGAGGGCTGCACTTGATTGGGATAATACTCTAATTTCAGTGGTGCCTTTAGGCAGCAAGGAGATGTAACAACTGCTGATGATACCCAGATGAAAGACAACCAGTGTGGGTTTCACAGAGGGAGATAGTTAGATAGTAGAGGGAGATGGTGAGAATACATTAGAGAATAGTAAACAATTATAATGAGAGCAAACCAAGAAAGAAGTTTCTATGCACAGCCCAGCACAAAAAACACCCCCTTTCAACTTACTCTCCTGACAGTGACTCCTTGTTTTTGATATGAAGTTGGGGTCACGACCGAGAGAACGTGAACTGACTTCTCTTCGATGGATAGAGTGTTTGGATAGGTAAGATCAAACTGTATAAGGACATCACCCGTAGCCCTATCGTTCAAGATGAGAGCTGTCAGTGCTGTCAGAAGGAACATTTGATGCAACGTAGACTTTCAGTTTCATTTTCCTATGCCCCATGCAGTTAACATTAGCTGCCGTTTCTTTATGTGGTCTGGGGGGTGGGAAGCAGGTGACCTCTCACTGGAGATCTGCCAGCTAACAGACACACATTGCACACGTTAAATCTTACTTCTACTGCTTCACATAAGACCAGTGTGTATCAGCCACTGTAGTGTTTTAGCTTTGTGCTTGCTGTTTACGATAGTCTGAGGGTCGAGGCTTCAGCGTTGTTAGACAGTGGAGCTTGAATGCTGGGCTTCTTCTGTGTCCTTTTTCATAACCACAATCAAATTTAAATTCATTTTTGTATTTCAGTTCTATTTGATTCTCTTCGTTCTCTATTCTCTTATTTGGTTGTATCCAACACAGACTAATCTCGAAGCAGCTCAATGTGCTTTTGCTAAACGTATAAGTTATTCATTGGCAGCATACAAACGACTAAAATAGCCAGCGACTGAAATTGCAGAGATATGAAGAATTATGAATAAATGTATGAGTCAAGAACATGTAATCCTACATCAAAATGACACGTGTTGTACAGGAATAACACAGGTAGGGTAATCTTTTACCAAAGCCATGTCTTTAATCCTATTCAAGGCCCAGTGTGAGCAATCCCATACAAGCTGTGAAAACTAAGGGCTTTGTGCATAGGATTGTGTGCAGCCTATTATCACCGGGTTCATGTATTTGAATGCAGTCTTCTAGTATCAGCTTTGTCTACTTGGGTACACTGACACACAGTGAATAACAATGCCATGTTTCCCATTTCTGGTTGGAGACGCCACTGCCTTCCTGTCTTGTATGGGTGCCTTGTAGGATTGTTTGGTGTCATGGACGATTTCTAATTCTACCTAGAACAGACAGATGTGTCACTGCTTGATGGGACTCGAATATAGAGATGAGTCACACGTGGTCTCTGGTACGGGAACATGTAACTGTACTTCACATAACGTCATATAAAATGTTTAGATGTATCCATAAATAAAAAAACAGGCAATGATGTAAAACCCATTTTAGTTAAATAGACCAACTATCAACACTATCTTCAAAACCCTTTTTGTGTCTGAACACTACCGAACACTACCTCAGAAGGCACATTTCCATTTGGGACAGACCCACTGTAGGCTACTGACTGTGAAAACTAATTTTCATCATGGATACTAAAGACTGTCTGTCTATGTGCAACTAAAAGCTATGGTCTACTCAAATCAGGCAGTGACAAGGTGGTCGCAGACCATAGAATAAAGATCTAATTCTACTTTAACAGAGAGACAACATTCCACAGTACAGTCCCAGTAGAATCCCAGTTAACAAGCATGCTTGGCTCTTCCAAAGCTCTGACAGATTGACAAACATTCTGTTAACGACTTTAAGACTGAAGGGAGTCTGGATGGGTGCTGGAGAAGCACAGAGGGATGAGGGATACTGCTATGTAGCTGACACGCATTTCTCTCTGAGCGAGAGACGGCGAACAGCAGCAACTAAGCTTTGCTAATGAGGAGACTCTGAGTGTCCATCCAGTAGTGTAGTTAAAGCAGACATAATAACTAGCAATGGTTTCTCTCTTTCACTCTCCCTCTCCCTTTCTCTCACTCTCCCTTTTTTTCTCTCTCTCTCTTTCTCTCTCTCACACACAAACACTCATATATCACACAACTACATTCCCCCCTTCGTTCCTTCTGTCTATTTTCTCTGACACATGCACACAAAGACACACACAAACACACACACGCACACACACACACACACACACACACACTGTGCCTCTCTTTGCCCTCTTCATCACATCTCCTGTTTGCTTTCAAAGCTGCCACTTCTTTCTTGCTTTTGTTTTGTCATTCTTCTCTTTTCATTTTGAATTCAACAGCTTGTATGAATAAAATGAATAAAAAATGAATAAAATACATAAATAACATCAATGCATTGTCTGTTTTTCAAGTGCATTAAAATATAAAAAAAAATAAAAATCGTGACCTTCTTCCTGGTACTGTTATTTTTTTTTATTCTATTATCGTCTCATAAGTGGAAAAAAGTCTCAAACTCGTTTCTTATTGATTTCAAAAACATAACAGGAGAAATTGTGTCTCATTGTCCAAATTGTTGTAAGAAGATGTACTGACACAACATTTGTGCCTCCTACTCTCTAATTTCCATGAGCTGAGTGACAGCGTAGAGTAACAGTCTTGTGTTAATGAATGACTGTTGTTACCAGATGAATTAGATTACAATATGTCACAAGGTTGCTTTTTGGTTGATACATTCCCTGTTCTCTGCTGCTCGCTTCAATTCTCCTTCTCTGGTCAGCCTACCCATCTCCTTTTGTCATTGTCTATTACCATACTTCTTTCATTCTCCTGTTCTCTCTCTCTCTCTCTCGCTCTCTCTCTCTCTCTTTTTCATCCTACTCACTCACTTGTTCTTCTACATTGTTCTTCACTTTCTTCTGACCTACTTGGGTAAGAGTGTTTCATGTCCTCTGCATACATTTTAGCCTGCAAAGAAGAGGCTGTATTGAATGTCAATTCCACAAAATTTACCCAGTCACACAGAATGTGTGCAACCAGTGCAAGTGTGCATGTACACACAAACACACACACACACACACACACACACTTACAGTGACACATAACTATCTTACATATGCACCAACACACTAACAAACATATGCACCCACACACTGACAAACGCATACACTCTCCGGCCCACCAACCCACACACTCACACTCATGCTCACACACATCATGCTCACATACACACACATATACACATACACACACTAGCACATACTTACACAAAAGACAACAACAGCTAAACACCATTCGCACACCTTGCGCAACAAGATTAGCATAAATTTCTTCATCATTAGCATAAGACATTACAGCTGAACCAACACATTTACACACACACACACACACACACACACACACATACACACACACACACACGTGGCATCATAATACAACACAGTGCTAAACAACTGTACAAACACTAAACACACACAAGACCATCCACGTGTAAAAATATATACATATATTATTTACACATGGCCACTGAGCCGGTACGCTAATAGCCTGTTTGTACACTCATGCATAACATATATTAATCTTGATATAGTTACTGAAATCAATGAATGACTTTATTTTTGTGTGTGTGTCTGTGTGTGTGCGTGTGCGCGTGTTTCAGAACTGGATCCAGAGCAAGACTGATGTGCTAACCATCTGGAACTGTGGCCATTTAATTGTCAGCTAATGGTGTGGGTGTGGGTGTGTGGTGTGTGTGTGTGTGTGGGGGGGGGTGCATGCATGTCTGTATGTGTGTGTGTTCTGGACTGTGTGGGTTGGAACCTTTAGCCAGCTCCTCCAGCATTAACTACAATCATAACATGTGGCAGTGGGATGGGTACTCATGAGCTCAGCCTTCTACTTGAGATATGCACTGGGATGTAGAAGCTCCCACACAATAGGATGCAGAATCTCCCATACATGTACAAATACCAACCGTATGTAAGCTTACACACACTCCTATCCATACATATACAACATATACACATACACACATACATATGCACAACACCTACATTTGCACAGACACACACACACACACACACACACTATTGCCCCTGGCATACACATTATCACACAGGATATTTAGAGTAATGACCAGTAAGTATGGGATGCAGGGGTTGCCAAACACAGACAAGGCTGATGGCAGACGGACGATTTCTTTAATTCTAGCACCCAAAACTGTTGCAACTGCTTACATGTAACACAGATCGAGCTGACAAAACACAAAAGCCCCTTCATGCCTACACACATGCAGAATGCTTTCAAATGCATATCACCTGACCAGCTAACAATAATCCTCTGTACTCTTTTGATCCTGTGAGGGAAATTTGGTCTCAGCATTTAACCCAACGGTGAATTAGTGAAACACACAGGGCACACACTAACCTGGAGCAGTTGGCTGCCTGCTATAGCAGTGGTGCCCGGGGAGCAGTGAGGGGATTAGGTGCCTTGCTCATGGGCGCTTAGTCACGGTGCACTTGTCAAGGATCGAACCGGCAACCCTTCAAAGCCCAAAACCCTAACCATAGGACCATAATGGGGCCTAATCGTGGAGCTAGCAGTGTAATATTTTCCTATCCTACATACATTAAGCAGCAGGTTTGCACAGGCTTGTATGCACAATTCATCAGTTAACATGATGGCTAATTTACAAACTCTACCTGCTATCTCGAAATGAAGCCCCTAAATAAACTCTTCTGAACAAACGGCTGATTGTCAGAACTCACTCCAATCACTGCTTCCACTAACAGAAGAAACAGATTTTTTTCGAATCACACTCTGCTCGAGGACCCGCCACAGACACAGAGAGATGAAGCCAAACTATAGTGATTACTGATGCAAGGGTGGCTCCTATCTCAACAGGAAATCCTATCAAAGGAACAGAGGCTTCCAATCTAAATTCACTCAAATACCACTGTCTCATTTCAATATGAAGAAAATTAATAATCAGACGCCTCAAATAATTAAAATGTATGAGGCTGGGGATTAAATATGCACGATGAGACAGGCTGGAATTGTAATGCTCAGCTTGTTTAGGTCACCAAAAAAATATTCAAAGTGTGTGTGTGTGTGTGTGTGTGTGTGTGTGTATACATGCACGCATGTGTGTGTGTGTGTGTCAGTCAAATCCCACATAAAAAAAAACTGAATCTGATTAGTAAATGCCATTTTTAATGAGAAAGGCATCCACTCGTTTCAGAAATAGCTACAATCAGATCTCCGGCCAGCCAGATCTCTGCCATTTACTAAGCACAGCTTCTCACTGCATGCCAAAGGATTCACAGGTCTTACTGCCTTTATTGCATGCAACTGGCAAGCCAACATTTTCATTCACTCAGACAGTTTGTCACAGCACAAGTTTATTACAAATACAACATCAACAACAACAACAAAAATACAATTGGGTAAATCAAGCATAAATGTCACATCAATAAAACTAATATCGGCAATTTGTTGCCAGTTGTTTATTTGACATTCAAAAAAGGGCTGAACTGTTATATCCTAATCATGAAGCATGATAAATCATCCATTCAGATGCCAATATCTCAGTCTTCCAAAAGGGATCCTGGGACAGGAGTGTTAATAAATGAACTAAGAGAACTGATTCCAAATCAGCTGCCGAAAGCTTTTTTTCCCCCTCTCTCTTTCTCTCTCTCTTTCCACACAGAGGAAACGGGGAAGGCATCCAGCACATCTGGCTTTTATAAAGTTCCGTTTTGGAAGGCTTTCAAACGGAACTGTGGCTATGGCTGCTACATAAGAGAAAATTGTCACTAAATCACCACCAGACAGCCAGTGAAATATGGCCATTTTTACATGCTTTCAATGTGTGGATCAGTGTGTGAGTGCACAGACACACAAATGCACACACACACACACACACACACATTGTATGCTCCCAGACACACACAGATACACACACAAAATCATACACAAGCAGACATAAAAACACACACACACGCTGCAGTACATCACTGCTTTCACCACTCCGTTATTGAACCTCTCCCTCCCTCTCTCTCTCTATGGGTGAGAAGCTGGCCGTTAAACTTGTTAAGGTCTTTTGTGTCCGTAATGGCTCATTCCGTACTGGGAATGATTGGCTGGGCTGTGTTCAACAGCTGCTGTAAATCGCTCTGCTGCCTGCAATGGCCTATTGGCTAATTTCTGCCTCCTGGTCAATCCATCTCTCTCTCTCTCTCTCTCTTTCTTTCTCTGTCCTTTCTCTCTCTCTTTCTTTCTCTGTCCTTTCTCTCTCTATTGTCCAATCTTTTCTCTGTTTGTCCTCTCTCAATCGTTCCCTTGTTCTCCTCCAGTGGCATAATAAAGTTAATCAGAGCCTCACTGATGCTCCCAGCACTGAGGGCATCATCAGCCAAAAGGGGAGAGACTTGGTGACCTGTAGGAAGAGTTCTGAGACTGACAAACAGACAGACAGACAGATAGAGGCTCTTTCATGTCCTTTTGGGGGGACAATGATGGGAAAGAATGAGGAATGGAGCAAGGAAGATTGGTAGATGAATGAAAGAAAGATAGATGAAGGCCAACAGAGGAGATTGTGAGAACAGAGAAAG
>PYXC01000495.1:8067500-8077500 GCA_015244755.2 Tenualosa ilisha | reverse complement strand
TCTACATCTCAGTGTCCTCCACCCTTCCACCATCTCTCCCTCCCTCCCCCTGCCTCTCTTTTCTGTCTCCCTTCCTATCTCACACTGAATTCATCTTTCCATCTCTCCCACTGTCCCTCTTCTTCTCTCTCAGTCCTCCTCTCCCTGACTATCCCTCGCTCCCTCTCTCCTCCATCCATCTCTCTCTCTCTGTCTTGAGGCATCAAAAGGGCAAATAGGTGGAGGATAAACATCCCCATGCTGGGTAAGCCTCTCTTTCCTCCTTCCTCTTCTCTATCCCCCTATCTCTCCCTCCACCCCTTGCTTCATCAAAGAGCTCTTCCTCCCTCCAAGTAATGGTTAGGAGGTGGATTACATAGTTAGGGTTCACAGCTCCACAAGCCAGACACAGACAGAGAGATGGTGAGACAACTGCACACAACCAGGAAACAATTCAGTTAGTTTAAAGGGAAGTCCTCAATACTAACAAGAGACACTCTGTTGTTTACCCTAAGTACAGAAGTTTGCAGTAATTAAAGGTGTAACCTTGCCTCCTGACTAAAAGTCATGGGCTATTCCATGGCCATAACACCAAAAATTGCCACGGTGTTTGTATGATGGGAATGATTATGTGAACAGTTTTTCATGTAGGTTCTACAACCAAGAAGAGTGAACGCTCAATTTACATGTAATCATCATTCGCATCATACCACACCACAGCATTCTCTTTTGGCGTTATGGACGTGACTGTTTTCTATGGAATTGCCTTTACTGATATCTCAGCTCAACAGCTCACATTGTTGCTAATTGGCTATGAGGTGCAGATTGCATCAATAATACAAAAACAGCAGTGGCTATGTCTAACCAAACCCCACAATACTGCAAACAATAATTAAGTGTAATTAAGCTCTATCTAGTTGCTAAGTGATGTGATGTTAAGAACTCATCCATCAACAATGCAAAGTAAAGCTCAGACACTATAAAGAATCTCACTAATTTGACTTACTGACAGGTTAGCATGTCTGAAGTGTTCCTAGAATGCATCAAACTAACACTAATGGGTGCAGGGTGCTTTTCCACCAGATGTACGGAATTCTGGATGAAACACAGGAAGTGGCCTTTGGTGATCAACGTGACCACGTGACCAAAGACGCGCTCTCTAACAAATCTATCGATTTTACAATACTGTGAGCGTATCTGACGTACCCTTCAAGTGGAAAACAAAGCAAAGCGGGCTTGGGACGCCCATGACAGTGGAGAGAAAGAGGAAGGTCACATAGGAATTAATGGGAATAGGAAAGTAGCCAAATGCAAGCAGAAGTTGGTGGGAAAGCACCACTGGTGTTATGTTCTGAATGCTCAGTTCTTAGTTCCCATGTTGCTAGGATAATGCGGGGCAGTGACAACTACTCTGCCGTACTCTCTGTGACCCCGCTCTGTTGATGTGGAGGAAACAGACATGTGTTTCACCTCACCTTTTACACCTTTCTAGCAGATACAAACTCACACACACACACACACACACACACACATACTCACAAATACATACACAAAAAGTATACATCATATGTCTACATGGATCCAAACACAACACAACACACACACATACAAGGTGAACATGCAGTAATGTGTGTGGCACTGAAAGTGTCTGCAACAAGAGCATCACGCTCTCTGAGCTCAAGGAGAGAGAGGTGGGGTGGGAGGAATATGACAAGAGGCAGAGAGAAGAAAATGGGACAAGCGAGTCCTTTTTCACTCCAAAGATGTTTTCAACGTACATGCTGATCTGAAGGCACACACACACACACACACACACACACACACACACACACACACACACATATGCACACACACACACACACACACACACACACACCACACACACACACACACACACACATATGCGCACACACACACACACACACACAGACACACGCACACACACACACACACACAGACTCACACAAACCACAAACACATAGACACAGACCCACACACACACATGCAAACCACAAACACACAGATACAGACACACACAGACCACAAAGACACACACACACAGACACACACACCACAGACATACAGTCATGCTTTCATATAATCACCTAATTTAAAATCCAACTCCTCTCAGCATTTACCTCTCCCTTTTTCCCTCTCTCTCTCTTTCTCTCTCTCTCTTTCTCTCTCTCTTTCTCTCTCTGTGCCCCCTCCAACACACACACACACACACACACACACACACACACACCGGGCCTGCCCTGGTTGCTGGCTGCGAGCCTATCAGCACCACACCACGCTGAGAGGCTCAGCACAGCTCAGCACGGCTCAGCCAACACACACATATACACACACTCACACACACACACCAGTGGCCGTTTAGCACACAGCCAGCATGCCTGGGGCCCCATTCACGAGTCAGCCTACACACATCACATACACATACACACACACACACACACATACACATAAACACACACACACACACACGCACATACACAACTAAACAGAGAAATAGAGAAATAAACACTTTCATACAGTACACAAAGATATCCTCACACAACTCTCTCTCTCACACACACACTAAACCACAGATGCAAGGCAGATAAAACAGTCATTTTATTGTGGAAAGTGTACAAACTCAACAACCCTGCAGAGAAAAAGGCCTATGGGCTGCAAGTCCATACAGAGCATCAACCACAACACACACACACCACACACACACCCACCACCACACACACCACACACACACACACACACACACACACACCACACACACATACATTCACAAAGTGAGGAAACATGCAGACTGCCTCAATGAGATTTTAAGGGACTAAGTTGACGGCTATGGGAGCTTCCATTTAAATAGCCTTCACCAAATGTCCTTTCAGCAAATGACACTCTTCCTTTCCCAAGCTTAACTATTAAAGGATTCTTCGTAGCAGGGCTGAACTCGGTGGTCATTGACAGTTATTCCTCTTGATCCAACGACTGTGGCAAACACAGCCATCTGTTTCAATTACCGCACAGAAGCGCCGCCGGAGGTCTGCCAATAAAGACTAAATCAATATCATTCTGATCCTCTGCAGCAGCAGCGACCCAGAGAACAAGGATATATGCAGTGCTGGAGCACTGGATGTGAGGCGACAAAAAGACTGAGTGTGTGTGTGTGTGTGTGTGTGTGTGTGTGTGTGTGTGTGTGTGTGTGTGTGTGTGTGCGTGCGTGTCTGTTTGTGCTGAATGCTCAAATATAAAGAGCACTGAAATACATTAGATACATTCGCACACACACACACACACACACACACACACACACAGACAGACACACAGACACACCATTAATGACACAGAGTAATGTGTTCCATGTAGAAGCATGCAAGCCCTGGGCATGGTAATGCACCACACAACAGCCTTGACAACCAGATCATTGGCATAGAAAAATGTTATTCCCTCCCCATATTTTACATTTAGCACGTTCCACCATTCATTTATGAAAAAATATATATATATTTAAAGTCAAAAGCATTGGAAATCGATCAATATGTGCCATTTGTCACATTTCCTACCTAACAATCCTGTGGTCAGGGCCATTGTTGACCTCAGCTTGACCCCAATCAGCAGGGTCATGGCATAACCTGACTCAGCAGTTTTTTCCCCATGCTTAGCCCTGTGATCCCTGACTATTGCTGACACAGCGACTTAGATCCTTCCAAGAGCTCCTGTCAGTCCAAGCCTACTTTTAGATCTATTCATTCTCAACTCAACAATTTTTTTTTTGTTATTGATTTTGTCAGTGGCTGGGTGCTCACCAGGGGATGCTGCTTAAATGCTAGCCACTACTGCGAGACAGAAAGATAAAATGTTATTGCTGTGATCCACACCTGGTCCCCACTGCTAAGATCTGTGAGCAAACGTGTCAGCATCAGTCAGGAGGCAGAAGTGTTGATCTAGGGGTGTGATCACAGGGATGGCTGGTTAAAGCTGGAATTAGGACACACGCACGTACACACACACACACACACACACACACACGCACACACACACATTCAATTACAATTATGCCAAAGAACTACAGTAGGTTAAAACTAACAATGTCTGATTGTCTCCATATGACACTTTATAAATATATGTATATGTGTGCGTACGTATAAAAAACATGTACAGTGTGTTTACTCTTACACACATGCATATTACAAGCACACAATATGATATTACTGTACTAACAATGTATTTCAAATGGTATGCCATTTCAGTGTGCAAAGACCATGTATTAGTACATCAATACATGTTAACTGTCTTACATAGTTACATTAACAGTTAATGGAAAACACAGTGATGAGTTTCTTCATGCATCACAGACCCACCGCATTAAAATGCACGTAGTGTGTATGCATGTAGTAGCTTTTCAATCAATACCGCATACAACCAAATCATCTGGGGCCAAATAATAAAATGTCCAAGTGCTTAATAATTAAGTGCACCAGCGTGGGCTTTTCGAAATAGCACTAGGGGTTGGAGTTTGTCCCTGTGTGTTTGTGTGTTTGTGTGTGTGTGTGTTTTAACTGGTAGTATTTACCTCAAGGAACGAAAAATCTCCACAAAACAATGCTTCCCACAAGTAGCCTCTATGCTTAGTGCAATTCACTAGCAACATGTTAAATGTTTTAAATGATTCAGTGATGATTCTAGGGCCGGGGCTAGCAGCAAAAGTCCTATTAACTCACTTCAGCCCATAAACTAGTGAAGAGTGAGGACAGAGTTATTTTCCTCCGAAATGAAAGCACTTGTACATTTGTACAGGTCAGTGTCCCACACATGGGTTATAGTACATAGTACTAGACTATACATACATACATATATACATACATACATACATGCATACATACGTGTGGCTGTTTTCTCTGTTCTATTGCAAGGCAAAGAGCAAAGAGCAATTATACCATCCAGTCTCTTTTAAGTGCCTGCAATTTTTAATCTATTATTAATGTCACACAGGGAAACAGTTATAACACTAACTGTCATATTCCCCGAGGCAAATTTCAAAGAAGAAAAAAAAAACAAATAAAAAATAGAAGAGCTAAATGATTGCCAGCATTTATAGTTGTAAACTCCAACACGCGTATGAAACCTTTTAACTCTCTCTCTCTGTCTCTCTTTCTCTCTCACTTTCTCTCTCTCTGTCTATCTCTTTCACTATCTGTCTCTTCCTCTATCTCTGAATGGTCTGCACCAGTGTGAGATTCAGAGACTCTAATTACCCATTAAACTATAACTCAAAGCCCTGATTGATCAGGCCGATATCGACTTGTTAATTAAAGCACTCAGGATAAAATAAATAAATAAAACGGCAGGTCTGAGAGGCAGTCCGGGTCGGTGCTCTATCATTCTACGGTGGAACGGTTCTAGCGGAGGCCGTGGAACTGGCCCAAGGGAGGCTTTGGTTCTGATGAATGGGGCGCAGGGAAGTGTTTATACTGGAGAGAGGCGAGAGAGAGAAGCCCATCGGATGTGATGAAGCACCGGTAAAGATGTCAGGGGCCACATGATGAAGAGATAGACAGAGCAGAGCGGAGAGAGAGAGAACAGAGGAGGCAGAGAGAGAAGGAGGGAGGAAAAAAACTGTAGTCAATTCAGGGGGTAGAAAAGGGCATAAAGGGAGAAAGACAAAAGCCGCTTTCAGACATAATTTCCAGTCATTTACTAGATATTTACTCAGGGGCATTACACGACACGGATTATTCAGACATGGCCCTCAAACTCTGTCTCAGACAGAAGTGCTGCACATGGGCAGCCAGCAGATTTCTCCAGAGCTCTCCAGAGCTGTATAGAATGAATAGGCTTTAAGATACTTTGTGTAAAAATTATGTTTTATTTAGTCACACACAGTGTGGACAGACAGGTTATATGCTTGCTACATCTTATCCCCACAACTCTCCCAGATGACAGAAAAAATCATCTTTTTTCAAATTAAGCTATTTTCTTTGATTAAACTGCTAGCATGATTCATCCCAAACAAAAACCATTCAGTGGGCTAGTCTAACTCTTTCCCTTTCTGGTAGGTCTAAGTGGTTATTCATCTAGCCTGCTTGTGGCAAATTCCATTTTTGATGTCTCTAGATGGAATTTTTTAAAGAACTCCTCTGGACACTGACAAGGCTTTACTATATGCTACGTATACTGGCATTGGCATAATATTAGCAATGCTAGCTAGCATCAGTAGGTTGCATCAGACACTAGAACAGAGACAGCTTACCCGGACATTGCACTAGGGTGTAAAAAATTCAACTTTTTCGTTCAGACATGCAGCCCCACCATTTGATTCTCAGTCAATGTCCGAGTTTCAGTGTAAAAGTCTGAAAGCAGCTAAAGAGGGGGAGTGGGAGAGATGGGGGAGAATGAGAGGAGAAGGAGGAGGAGATGAAGAGAGTAAAATAAATGAATATCAACAGACAGAAAAAGGGAAAGAAAAGACAAAAAGAAATTAAATTGAAGAGAAATGATGGGATGTGGATGGAGAGTGTGCGTGTGTGTGTGGGGGGGGATTCATTTGACGTCAATTAAATGAGCCCCTAATAATTTAAGTTAATGCTCCCATAAACGTCCCTTCATGGAGAAGATCTCCAGCTCAATCTTACTGTAACGTCAAAGTGCTTCACAATTTCCATTATTAATCAGCAGCCAATGCTGAAGTGAATGTAGCTGCTCTGTTGGGAATATCTCTATCTGTTCAGCTTCTGACTCAATGCCTCAACCTAACCTATGTTTGGTAACAAACAATCGGCCATGATGCACCTCCAATTTATGACCAAAACGGATTCATTATTCTGTACATTAAGAAAATGAGCACATTTGAACAGCTCTTTTCCAAATAGCTCTTTTTATTTCATTTGCTGCTAAGTTAATGTTTTCTGATATGTCTTGTCCAATCAAAAGATTTTAATCATATTAGACTAACTAAAAAATAAAAGCAAATATTTTATCATCATCTCTTCAATTTGGCAGTCAAGGACCTATGGTGCATTTGGAGTTAAGTTGTCTTATTTGATCTCTCTTACAGGAGCAGGAAATTGAAAAGGTTGTTAGTGTATGTGCCCAGTGCATGGAAGAGCACAATGAATGTCTGCACATTACCAGTGAGTTGGAATGAGGCATAATGACTCTCCAGAAATAGAAGCCACCCTCTTAACGCATAGCATGCCATGTCTTGTGTAAATATATGTTTGTGCAGAGAAAATATGGTGTCTTGGCTGAGGTGTGTGTTTGTGTGTGAGTGTGAAAGTGAGGGAGTGTGTGTGTGTGTGTGTGTGTGTGTGTGTGTGTGTTTGTGTGTGTGTGTTGTGTGTGTGTGTGTGTGTGTGTGCGTATAGTGAAGTGTCGTAGTTAGATTTTCTCCCGCCTTAATGAGAGATGATGAGCAGCACCAAAGCACCTGCATCTGGGAGTCACAGATGGCCTCATGAGTCAGGGCATGAGAAGTGTGTGTGTGTGTGTGTGTGTGTGTGTGTGTGTGTGTGTGTGTGTGTGTGTGTGTGTCACACCTATGTGAGTGTTCAACTTGCTGAGCACGCACTCTCAGCGTGGCTGACTCTGCTGGTCTTGGCTGGCCCTGAGATCGACCGTTCCTCCACTTGTCCAGCCCTGCTCTCCTTATGTTTCTCTACACAGTATGTGTGTTCAGTTACTGAGCATGTTTACAAACAAAAAGAGTTTGTGGTCTTGTGTGTGTGTGTGTTTGTGTGTGTGTGTGTGTGTGTGTGTGTGTGTGTTTCTGTGTGTGCTTGCTCCCTTTTGTGCATATGCATGTGTGTCACCAAAAACACTGCAACCCCTGAAATCCCTGAAGTTTGGCAGGCAGAGGAAGAGGAAGAAAAACAAACAAAAACAGACAGAATGAAAGAAAGAAAAACTGAAAGAGAGAGAGAGAGAGAGATTGAAAAAAAGAGATGGCCACTCTACCTCATGGGGCCAGTTCCATCCTTTGGCTGCAAGCTCCGTGTTGAAATTATTTCTGCACAACAAAGATAGATAGAGAGAGAGAGAGAGAGAGAGAAAGATAGAGAGAGAGAGTTTAAAAGTCACAGTACAAACCCAAAATTACAAAAGATGATTCAGCAAACTCGACTCTAAACAGAAAGTATTAGGAGAGCGAGTGGGGATGGGAGTCTGTCCCACAGTCAAAAGCCCACAGAGTCCAACTTAAACATCCAGAGAGGTACAAAGACTAATAACCAGATTTCTAGAAGCACATTTAGGGAGAAAATAAGGAGAGAAGACAAAGAAAGACAAAGAGAAGAGAAGAAAGAAAGAAAAATGGAGATATGAGGAAAATGAAAAGGAATAAAGCAACAAAAAGTGTGGAAAGAAGGGAGGAAGAAATGTGGAAAAATGTATTTCATTTGAAAGAAAGAAAGGGAGGAAGGAAGAAAGGAACAAAGATAGAAAGCAATGTCAGTGGAATCAAGCTGACCCACTTCACTGCGTGGGCCTGTATCTTGTGGAGATCACCCGTTGTGCTCTCCCTTTTGCTGCTGTGTATTTGTGTGAATGCACATGAGTCTTTGTGTGTGTGTGTGTGTGTGTGTGTGTGTGTGTGTGTGTGTGTGTGCGTGCATGCTATCCTTCTTGCTCACACAAGCTTCTGCAAGCCTGCGAGCTGAAATCACAACCAGCTTTACCACTGAATGCTTACAATACCATGAGCTGCCCTGAATGAAAACATCACTGTCACTTCACAGGCCCAAAAGCCCATGAGTCCTGTCATTATCAAACAGTGCCTGTATCCATGGCCACTTTTTTATCTTCTTATGTGATTCTTAAGTGATTTTTTTTTCCCCAGCAGCACTTGCATTCTTTATTTAAATACAAGACATGTACTTGTACACATGTACACAGATCAAAATGTCACTCTTAAAAGAGAAATCCGGTGTGATTCAAACCATAGTCCTCTTATTTGAGGTCACTGAAAGCTGTCTATGAGAAAAAGAACAAGGTTAAATAGGTCAAATAGCAAACCAGTTAGCATTAACTGAATGGGGCATAAGAAAATGAAAATGAAAGTGAGTTAGCTGCTGTGTTAGCTCCTGGTTCACTATTTGGTCTATGTTGTACTGAAATATTTCATTCTTTTTCCAACTGACAGCACTTGGTGACCTTGAACAACAGGGCTATGGAATGAATCACGCTGGATTTCTTCTTTAACACACAACCCACACTCCAAGACATCTTTAAGCTAGGGAAGTGCTTTAAATGACATATAGTGAAGTAATAAATAAACTGTGTAATAAATAAACTGCGTTCTTAGTAAAAAAGCATGGCTTTAATAACATCTCAAATTCATCCCGTGCTTCTTATCAAAGAATGTCTTTTCTAAAACTGCTGTGAGAAATCTGTGAGTCCTGACAGATGTCTCTGGAAATATATATATATATATTGATGTGCAATTGTTTTGAAGATGAGTGTGGACTGTTGGCGCCCACTCACAGGAAAAGGTCACAGCGAAAGCGTCCTCGCATAAAATAGTTTTTTTTTTTTTTTTCTTCACTCAATTAAAGTGTTGCCAAGGCTGTCGAAGATTAGGGCAGAAATTAATAGGAAATGGGGCCCAATCAAGACATTTTTTCGCAGTCGGATGCACCCACGAGTGCAGGGATCATGGCAGATTACACGATTAATTAAATGATGACACAGCTTTTATAACCAGCACTTGCTGGGCTGCACCTGGCTGTCTCTGGAGGGACTGCTACCGCCCGGCTTTGGGGGCTGCGTGGGAGGATGGCCTAGTAAAAATGGGAAAAGGCTTTGGGAGGAATGATTACTTTTGGCCCTTTAATACTTATTTCTGAAGGGCACTTCCACAGGGATTTTATGCAGTACTCAAAAGCACTTAATAACTCCCTTAAAAAGTAATGTTTCAGCATTCAACGAGGATTGTATCAGTAAAATATGCAGTCTTCATTAACACACATGCCATAGTCTTGAAAAGCTGTTCTAGCTCTAGCTTTAAGTCTCAATGCAGGTACACTCA
>PYXC01000495.1:8047500-8065000 GCA_015244755.2 Tenualosa ilisha | reverse complement strand
GGAGCGCGCCGTGAGTGCCGTGCCAGCACGAGGTCGGTCCCCGCTGAGACGGGACGACGGGTACGACGGAACATGGTGGCAACGCGAGAGGCGCCGGGAGCCGATGCGCAGTGAAGCAGTGAGGAACTGTGGCTTGTCGGGGGGCACACATGCACACACACACACACACACACACACATAAACACAGACACACACACAGACATATGCACACACACACACACAGATACATTCACACATGCAGATACATAAACACACAAACACACCTACACAAACACACACACACACACACACAAACACACATACATCCATAGGCCTACATGTTCCTGTATAATGGAGACGTGTCAAGATAATGTTAAGGCTTGTGTAGGCTTACCCTCTTTGCTGCCATGCAGGCTGTGTCCTGATGTAGGCTACATTTAATTCAGCTAAACTTTGGTTACATTTAATTTACTTCCTTTCAGCCTACTTTAAACGACAAAAACATGTCTCTTGATGAATCAGACTGTTTGACTTGCAACAAATCCTAAAAGCTGACAATTTCTGCTTACTTGCATGCTTGCATGCGTAGAGGGGGGACGGGTCAATTCTCGAATAATATTCGAATAATTCTTCAAATAGAAATGCACATCCATAACAGACACACACACAGACACACACACACACACACACACGCACACTCATCTGCACACCGTGCCACTGAGCCCTATTCATCTCCAGTGTAAGCAGCACAGGCAGCGTCAGTGCTAGTGGTGATCCTCTGGTTACTGTAATATGGCACCCAGATTAAAGGGTCTTTATGCTCTAAATAAGATAGAGTGTGTGGGGAGGACAGACAAAGACATAAAGAGAACGAGAAACAAGAGAAAGGAAGAAAGAAAGAAAGGAAGAGCAAAGCCCTCTTAATGCACACCTTCATGGTGGAGTAATTACCTCTTCATCTCACTGCTCTTTATCACAGAGAGAGAGGGGGGGGGTGGGGGGGGGTGGGAGGGAGGGGAAAGAGAGAGAGAGAGTGGAGGAGAGAGAGAGAGAGAGAGAAGTAACTGTGTTTTACAGTGATATTTGTATAGGCATACAAATATATTATATTGACACAGAGCACTGGTTCCCAAACTGTTGTGCATCTCCTGAGACACTAGAAATTTAGATTTTTTCCATAGTTATTCCTTCATTAGCAAAATATGAACACATATCACATAAATGTAGTGGCAATCAAGTTGTATTGGGGATAGTTTGAGTATAAGATCTTTTTCCATGTTGTCTTAATGCTGGTGAGAGCCGAGAATCCCATTGGCAGATTTATGTGTACCCCAAGAACTGATTCAAGTACCGCCAGAGGTACTCGTACCCCAGTTTGACAAGCACTGACATAGAGGACTATGTTCTGTACACTGTGTTTCTCTTTTGTCATTTTTCTGTTTTATAGTTTGACTCTGATATATATGCTATGTATATGCGGGTGTAACTGTATGTACTCCCTGTGTCCTTTGAATGAAGTTTTTGTCGTGCCAATAAAACACTTTTAATACGGATTTTGAATGAGAGAGAGAGAGGTAAAACACATACACACATTCATACATACACACAAACAACACCACCAACACAAACACAAACACACACACTGTCCAAATTTCCATTCTAGTAACTAGTGGGTATCAGCTCTGGGTTGAACTCAAATCACTCACAGGCCCACACCAGCTGCATCCAACTCTTACACATGTCCACCCTGGACACTGTGTGTGTTCGTTCATGTGCAAACTTCAGTGAGATGAACACAAACACACACACTCACATATACAAGAACACACACACACACATACATACTTGTACACACACACACACACACACACACACACACACACACACACACACACACAAACACGCACACACATCGTTTGACCAGTTTGCTAATCTTCATGGCTAGAGATTGCAGTGGGTGCAGACAAGGCGTCACTTGGTGCCTGTCGCTGCCCTGACACGCCTAATGATGTATGAAGGAGAGAGGAGCGCTGCATCATTAGCAGGTGATGCATTGAATACGTCGCAGGAAGTGACACTGGACAGGGTCTCAGCCCCTTTCCCTCTCACTCACAGACACACACACACACAAACACACACACATACACACAAAATGTCATGATTGTGTGTGTGTGTGTGTGTGTGTTGTGTGTGTGTGTGTGCAGTGATTGATAGTTTGATAGCTCCACTTGGCTCATGGCTGGAGCTGCATAGCTGTCAGGCTGTAGACAGACAGTGGCTTAAAAGATCAGGGCCATTAACAACATCAGCCTTCAGACCTCTCTCTCTCATTCTCTCGCTCTCTTTCTCCTCCTCCCTCCCCTTTGTCATTCTGTCTGTTTTTTTTTTTTTTAAACCGGGCCCTCTTCTTTCTCAGTCCATCAGAGTGAAGTCTAGCTGTAGTTTCATTGGCAGCAATGGAGGGCACTGTTAATTTAGTGTTGTAGGGTGAAATGTAGTCCCCAAATGTTAAGATGTCCTTGAATGAAACATCAAACTGAAGTCATCGAGTCTTCTTCATTGGAAAACGCAAACACAATAAATATTTAATCCACCCTAAAATATACATTTTGGTGATGTTAGGAGAAACATAACATTTCTTCATCCTTACTTCTTCCATTGTGTGCGTGCGTGTGTGTGTGTGTGTGTGTGTGTGTGTGTATGTGTGTGCGTGTGTCTGTCTGCATTTTATGTTTTATTTACACGAACTTTTCCAAACATTGTGATATGTGGTCCCACACCTGTTGTATTATGAAAGTGTATTTTCCTGCGTTCATTTAATGCCACTTGTTTTCTGCTCTTGTGAAACGCCTGCTTATATAAACACAAGGACAAGACTGGAAAACAGCGTAGAGTACGAGTAGCGCCAAGGTGCTGCAAGGACGAGGAAAAAAAAACTTGCATTGACCTGCATTCAGACACACAGACAGAGGGAGTTATGAGCCTTCAAAGCTCCACATTAATTAATATTGCATATCCAAATCAGTAGCATTCCCTTAATGAAAACCTCAGGGACAAGGTGCAGTGCACGCACACACACACACACACACACACGTACACACACACACACACACACACACACACAGGAATACACATATCTACACTCAGAAGCAAAATCAGAGGAGCACATGCACACGCAAACACACACACACACACGCATACACACACACACACACACACACGCACACAGATGCAGACAAACATACATCCTTTGTGACGTTCCTTTGCTCTATGTCTTTCACAGTCTTTCCCCCCTAAATCGAAATCCTCCTCGTTGTCTCGCTGTCCCAGAAACACACCCTGTTCTCCTTTCAGCTGTGCTGTGAAGAGGGCCAGATGCAGGTCAGGATAAGGCCTCCTGCAGACAGACCATACAGTCTCTCTCTCTCTCTCTCTCTTTATCTCTCTCCCTCTCTCAGGATCAGAGCTCCTACCATCAGACATTACTGTGTACCTCCCTCTCCCCCACACAAGCGCTGGAAGATCTCTCATTCCCTCTCTATCTCTTTCTCAATTTTTTTTTCTCTCTCTCTATCACTTCCTCTCCTTCTGCTTCTCTCTTTCTATCTCTCGATCTCTCTCTCTTTCTCTCTCTCTCCCAGGATTCTCCCACAGACTGAGACTGCTGTGCGCCTCCCTCTCTCATGTGCAAAGACCCAGACAGGAAGACGTCTGGGTGGGTAGACCATCAGGAGACCATTCAGTCAAGGTCGGAGGAGGTGACTCAGCATCAATCACGTTGGTTATTTCAGCTGTTATCTCTACAAGTTGCTGAAATCAATAACGCTTCCATAGTCTCTCGTCTCGCTAGATCCTCACTTGTCTTTTCCTGAATGAACAAAGCCTTAGGATGCAGTTAGGGAGCAAGGAGGTGGGGTGGTGGGGGTGTGTGAGAAGACTAGATAGCCGATAGGCAAGACAGGCCGGGAGAGAGCGAGACGGGAGATAGAAGACATACATGGAGAGCGAGACAGTTGAGGAGTGAGAGCAAGCCAGGGATGTGAAGAACAGACCCAGAGGGCAGTGCAGCCAGACAGACAGGGTTGGTAGCGATGTGGAAAAAATAGTCAGACATCAAAGAACAGGTTAGCTATGGAGAGAGACAGCAAGGAGAGGGACTTGGGCAGCTTAGAAGACCATCACAGGCAGGCGACATCCGGTGAGCGACTGAAATGCAGTTTAGAAGACTGGTCTTTTTAAAGAGGAGCTCCGGCATGTTTCAGTCTAAATGTTGTTGTTAGTGAGCCCCACACACGCTTTCATTCGGGACAAAAATAAAGAAAATAGGTTCAGAAATGAGCGAGCTATAGTGAGCTAACCCCAATATCGTAGGGTCAGGATAGGTAGTGTGGTGTGTGTTTGTGTGTTTGTGTGTGTGTATGTGCGTGTGTGTGTGTGTGTGTGTGTGTGTGTGTGTGTGCTTGTGTGTGCAGCTGAACAAATGCGTCTTGCTGAGCTGCTGCTCTGTTTCTCTCTCCAAGCCTAATGAGGATGTCATCTGAGATGTTTGTGTGACTGCACACTTTCTCTCCCTCTGTCACTTCTTGTGCCTCCCCCCTCTCTTTCACTGTCTCTTTTTATACCTGTCTTTCTCTTTATCTTTCACTTTTCTCTTTCTTCCTCTCTGTCCCTCTTCTTTTCTCATTCTCTCCCTCCTTTCTTTCACACACTCTCTATATCTTTCTCTCTTTCTCTCTATATCCCTCCCTCTCTACACTCCCACTCCTGCTCAAATCTGCCAATGACACCCCCTCTAATTACGCACAATGCAACATGGTGCCTTATCATTACCCAGAGTTCAGTGTGGCAGCATGCTCCTTTGTCTCGGAATGTCACTGGGGCACACTTGTGTCAGTGCACACATCGGCCTAACCCAGCAGGTCAAATTACCCACGAGGCAACAGGTCCTCAAAATCTCATTACCCATGGTGCCTCATGGTTTGTTAGGAAACACAAATCCCACAGGGCGGACATCAGCGGGCAAGACAACAGTATCGACACACACATTACCACAGCACCGCCATTCTGTTCACAACGTACCAGATGGCTGTGGGCATTATATCCTAATGAACACCTTATCGCTCTCAATTCACAAACAAGCACATCGAGTCGCACTCCAATCTTGTAGCCTGCTCAGTCAATTTGAAGGCCCGCTCGCAATTTCGCTGCGAAACTGGAAAACCAGCCAAGGACATTTCCAGCGGGACACCTTCCTAACGTAATGAGCTGGGGAGTTCACCTCCCTAACCCCCCTAAACAAACACACAGACACACAGACACACACACACACACACTCATGCACGCGCACACACACACACACACACACACACACACACACTACAGGTGCCACTGAGGGCACTGTTTATACGATGAGAGATGTGAAATAACAACAAAAAACAAACTTTTTTTTCTGTTCCATCCTTTATCACGGTCCCCGACTCTCTGTGTCTGATTGGCTGTGTTAAGGACCTCCGAGGGGTCGTGTCAGATCCTATCCCAGGGCACCTGCGTCCCAGCCTTCTGATTTAACACCCCTATACAGTTTCTTATTTTTAAGGTATTTTTAATGTGTGTGTGTGTGTGTGTGTGTGTGTGTGTGTGTGTGTGTGTGTGTGTGTGTGTGTGTGTGTGTGCGTGTGTATACACGTGTGTGCACAAGCATGTGTCTCTGTTGGGTGTGTCTGTGCTTACAAGTGTGTGCGCTGTGTATGTGTGTGTGTGTGTGTACACGTGTGGTCGCAAGCTCGCAACCTCGCAACCTCGTATCTCTGTTGTGTGTGTGTGTGTCTATATGTATGTGTGTGCAAGTGTGTGACCTGTATGTGTGTGTGTGTGTGTGTACACGTGTATGTGTGCGTGCTCGTGACTCTGTGCTGTGTGTGTGTGTGTGTGTGTGGTGGTTCAGTGAAGTTCATACCCGCTGATTAGTAGCAGAAAAAGAGAATCCACTGTAATAACTAATTCATGTGAAGGAGCCATCAATATTCTTTGCCATGTATCTTTTGGCAGTTTAATGGATGCTCGTTTCTGTTTTAATGAATGTTTTATTGAGAAGTTATTACAGATTAATTCAGACTCATGGCATAAATGGAGATGATTGATGAGAAGAGAATAAATTAGCTGCTCAGAACTTCTCTTTCTATTATTTTCTACCTATCACTTTCAATCTGTTTGTCATCTACAGTCTGTCTCTCACGCCCTCTACCCTTTCTGTTAATGCTGTCAATAATGACATTTCTTTCTTTCTTTCTTCTTTCTTTCAGTCTCTCTCTCCCTCATATACAAGGATACAAGGCAATCTTTCATATGTTCTTTCTTATACACATTAACCTACTCATTCTCCGCTGAAATCCCACTCTAGCCAATGGGCTTGTTCTCTACGGGGCACTGTCACCACAGACAGACCGTCAGGCTGTCATGCTGCAAGACTATGTCTCCATCTCAGTGTGAAGAGCCCTGCGTAGGCCATCGATGTGGAGCATAATGGAGGGAAGTGGGGAGAGGTGGGGAGAGGTAGGGGATGGGAGGGGAGGATGGGGGGAGGGGGGCGGGGGTGGAGGGACAGACGGAGTTGAGGCGTGTCCTTTAAATGAAAAGCACAGCGGCGCCAGAGCCTGCAGGATCCCCGGAGCTGCGGCCCCTGCCAGTTTGGCTGACAGGCCGGTGTGGAGGGGGATCAATACCAATTCCCCCAAGCTGCGATGGCATGCTGCTCCCTGTCCTGCTCGCCCTACCTCTCCACCCGTGACAACACTCTCCCTCCACGGCTCCACCCACCGCCCCCACCCCTCACTTCTCCCTTCTCTTCTCTAGTCCGTCACTCATGACAGCTAACTACACCCCCCCTCCTCTTCCTCTTCCTACACCTGTGACAACCTCCTACACCACCCTTGTAAACATTTTTTCTCTCTCAACAGCTAGCTACACCACCCCCCTGTCCCCATTCCTGAGGCCTGTACTACTAAGCAAGGTTACTGGTTGACCCTGGTAGCTTTGGGAGTTACCACTGATCTCTAAAAGAACCCTCCACTGAGCATCACTTGTTTCTGAAGTGGCATGTTGTTTTTTGCAGTGGTTACTCCAGAAAGTTTAGCCAGTAACCTGGCTTTGTAGTATACCCCCCAGACCTACTTCACATTCCAACACCAGCTACACTGACCTACACCACATGCTACAGCCATACACACACACACCACTTGACCTCCTCACACGTTTACACACGACAGCTAAGTACACCTAGCCTGGCTGGAACTTGGTCTACTGGTCTAACCAACATGCCTAGTTGGTTGTTTTTATGATTTCAGTTTTGGTGTTTAGACTGTAAAAGCCTGTTTTGATTGGTTCTCTATCTAAGTGCAAATAGGCCTGGTGGCCATACTGAGCGGCATCAATTGCTTGCAGATCAGGATGGGTTTTCCCAGTGTAAACTACACCCCCACGCAGACACGCCTTAATCATTCCCTGGCACCCTCTTCAGCTCTCCAAACACCAGTGCGCCACTTTATTGATGTTTGATTGCTTAGATTCCATTGTTTTCAATACAATCCCCGACATCACCGCCAAACACTTTTTGCTACATTATTCAGCGCTGGTCAATAAAATCCATTATTTTATTGAATGCTTGTCAGCCGAAAGCTGTTGCTCTGGTGCGTGTGGGCAAAATGTTGGCTCCTCAATGGCAAACTTTACAGCAAACAACAACTCCGATCCTTTAATCATTTTCCCCAATCTCCCTCTTAGCATGCCTCCACTAGTGCTAGCATCCTACACACACACACACACACACACACACACACACACACACACACACACACACAAATACACACTCAAACAAACCGGTATACATTTCATCCTGGTTTTATATAACATATTAATCCTGTGCGACTAACACACACACACACACACACACACACACACACACTTTCCTCCTCCTCCTCCACTAACTACCCTACCCCCTGTACTCTTCATCCGCTTGTGTCAGCATCATACACACACATCGATCCCACACACATGCAGACACATACATAAAACACATCAGTAAACAGAACCAACTTTACAGTAATTCAAAGCCTCTATGGCAGCCGTCACGGTCGCTCTGTCCTCACAAGCCATCCCCACAAGTGACAACACCAAATACACATCACACCTTTCCCGTTATGACAGATGACTGATGTGTCAAAAAAGTAATTAGTGAGAAGAGTGGCATGTCCATTGTGTGTGTTTGTTTGTGTGTGTGTGTGTATACGTGTGTGTGTGTGTGTGTGTGTGTGTGTGTGTGTATACGTGTGTGTGTGTGTGTGTGTGTGTGTGTGTGTGTGTGTGTGTATGTGTGTACATGTAAGATTATACTGGATAAACAAATTAACGCCTCTGGATGGCGTAAACACACACACACACACACACACACACACAATGCTCTGTAATCTTTACACATATACTTACACCCTACCTTGAGGCAGCCATAGTCAAGGCATCCGGCTACTTTAAAGGAGTCAAAAGGCTGAATACAAATGAGGACGACAAAGAGAAATGGTCAGGAGTGTCAGCTCTCTCTTTCTCTCCCTCCCATCCTATTTTCCTCTATCACTTTCTCTGCTCAATCCTGCTCATCTCTCATTCATTACATCCTGTCTCCTCTCTCTTGTTCAAAATCCTTCTCTCTCCCTTCAGCTCTCTCTCTCTCTTCATCACTCTTTGTTTCTTAATCACTCACTCTCTTTCTCTTCATCACCCTTTCTCTCTCTACCACTCTCTCTCTCATCACTCTCTTAATTCCACTGATTCACATTCAGCTCTGATGACTACTCCAACAAAGTGGCTGAAATACACAGGAACTAAAGAGCTCATCCACTTTGTGTATGTGTGTGTGTCCTTTCTTATCTAGTGTGTATGTGTGTGTGTGTGTGTGTGTGTGTGTGTGTGTTCTACATGTTTACATGATTGTGTCTCCTCTAACCTACTTGATGTGTGTGTACCTGACAACAGCAAGAGGATGACAACAGCAGCCTGTCCTCGAACACACTTCACAAAAACAAGTGCAACAACAAAAACAAAACACTTCCCACTTCTATCGCAAACGCACAGATCGGCACCCTGCCTAGTTTTGGCACGTGTGCCTCGCCACATGAAATTGCCAACTGTTTTCAGAAGAGGGGGAGATGTGAAGCTGGCTACAGCTACATCCAAATGGTGCTCTTTTCACTTCCTGTCGCAAGTTCCAAGTGTGAAACAAACATTCTACATTTGGAAGAACACCACACCAGAATAGGTATTCTACTGATATTCCTGATTTAGGCTATTTATAAATATATATAAAATAAACGAAACTCTTAAACCGAGAAACTCATTTTCTCACATAAAGAGGGTTTGTGGGGAAAAAATATTATATACTGATATTCCTGCAGAACACCACACCAGAATAGGCACTCTACTGATATTCCTGATTTAGGCTATTTAGGTATAAAATAAACGAAACTCTTAAACCGAGAAACATATTTTCTCTCATAAAGAGGGTTTGTGGGGAAAAAGATGTATGTGGTTTAGGGAGGCGATGAATTCAAATACAAACGGTAATTTTACAGCTATTATAAGATTACAAGGAAAGCTCAGCCTCACCTCAAATGCCACAGAGAAGTCTGTCAATAAAATATTCCCATAGGTTACAATTGGTACTTACAGTACATGTGTACAGACTAGTTAACTCCTGATGCACATTAATATTGTTGAATGAAATGTCCAGCAAAATTAATTTCATTTATATCACATCATAACTTAATGTGATTTCACTGTTGAAACACTGTGGCTGCATTGCTATCTAAAGCCAATTGTCAGTGTCAAGTGTCAAGTGTCACTGGATTTCAGACTGCATCCCAAATGTGATTTCCAGAAGCTCAGCTTCAATAGGGGTGAATGGGCAGTGGGCTGGCGCTGATCCTGAGCGTCTCCATGTTGATTAGAAGAACTGCCAAAGTGGCATAGAGTTCATTCCCAAAGCTGGGGCGGTGGTGGCGCAGGTGGTAGAGGTCCTGTTTAGCAACCGAAGAGTTGGAGGTTCAAGCCCCACTCTGGCTGACCCCATTGAAGCGTCCTTCAGCAAGATGGTGAATATGAAGCACTTTGAATACTCGTAGGAGTAGAAAAGTGCTATATAAATGCAGTCCATTTATCATTGCCATTTTGATTGACTGGAAGGTTTCGTGTTGACAAGGAAATCGTAGCGGATTGAAGATGAGACGCAGACACAAGCTACAGATATTCTTTTATTTCCCAGCATATAACCTATCATTTTTTGCACACAGTGTACTGTGAATGAAATGGCAAATATCACTAGCATGTGAGTCTTTTGCTTCTGTTACCTTTCAGTAGTGTAGCCAGAGACGGTTCTACATGATCTTTGGTGTTTTTTTACAAGCTAGGTGGCAAATGAGGGAATCCAGCTGGTTCTGAAAACAACTATAGCGATGCTAACATTGTTTACCTGATTTCCATGGGTACTTAATGCTTGATCCTTACAGCGAGAATAAGACAACAAGGCAAATGTCCGAAATTTAACTCAAAGATGAAATAATAACCTGCACACTGAATGACAGCTAGGCTATATGAAAAAGCGCTGTATAAAATGCACTTTTGAACTCGATTAGAACATTTTGAACTGGCTGACTGAGAGCGCTGTTGACAATCTCAAATGTAGTGGCTAAATGTAACAGGGCTGTGTCTTGTTGTGATCTGGGTAACTTAAGGACATAATAGCCATATAATACAAAGTTTATTACTGACTAATTATATGTTGGCTTCCCTGACTTCAGTAAGCTATAGCTCCCACTGGATTTTACCAACCTAAAATTGAAAAGCCAGAAATGACTCCCAGGCTGTGCCAGTGAGAGATACAATTTTGGTGACAAAAACAACCAAACAAGCAAATGAGAAAACAACAAACAAACACTCGTTTCCAGACCATCTATCCCTCTTCCCACCTCAGGGAGGAGAAAACATAAAGCAGGCTACACCATTTCCCTCCCTCAAACACCCCCCCCCCGCCCCCGCCCCCACCCCAGGCATCCCCTCCCGCAAGCCATCCGATTATGTGTGAAGCGAGCTGAGATTACTGTAAGCACCAGATAGCTTCCTGGGCTTCTTTTGTCTGCGGAGGCCGGGAGGATTGGGTCTGCTCGAAGGCGCATCGCTCTGACAGGGAAATTGCACATTAAAACTAATGGAGGAGGCGTCAGTGGTGGTAGCGGCTGGGAAAAAAAAAATGAAGCCTTTCACATCTAAGAGGTAGAATCATGCTGATTGCAGTTCACCTGGTGCTTATCTTTGGGCATAATGCAGCCAGTCGGCCGACTCCATTGGCTGTCATGCGAGCAACGTGCATGTGCACACACACACACACACACACACACAGACACACACACACACACACACACTCACTGAGTTGGCTTTACACCACTAAATGGCAAGGGTCGACAATTGAATAAGGCTCCAAGTTTACTGGATAGGGGATAGAATGAGAGGCAGAAGAGAGGAGAGGGGGGAGACAAGGGAGAGACAGACAGAGGGAGGGAGAGAGAGAGAGATAAAGAGAACATATGATGGGGACGAAGATAGGAGGAGAAGGAGAGAGAGAGACGGCGAGGGGAGTTAGTCCTCTGCATTTTATATGACATGATGCAAAGCTCAGTGTTTCCCTTATGAGCTTCTAGCTCTGCAAAAGCTTTGCCTAGATCACACACACACACACACACACACACACACATACACACACACACACACACATACACACACACACACACATGCGTGCATGAGTACACACACATATACACATACAAAGCCAAGAGAAACTTCTCTATCCAGTACATACTCATACACTCATTTACACATGCATAACTGAGCAAGCAACCCAATTTGGGGAGCAGCCCTTGTTAATGTTAATGCCAGTTTAGTTGTTTAAGCTCCTGTGGGTGACTCCTCCACGGGGTCACTGTGCTTTTAGCTAAGAGCGGAAACAAAAAAGGCTGTGGCTCCCCAGACTCTCCTCTTTGCCCAACACACACACACACACACCACACACACACACACACACACAGCTGCTGATCAAGAGCCAACAGCAAGCATGCCTTTATTCTCCCAAATGGAGCGGGAGTGATGTCTCCACACACACACACTCGCTACAGACTAACACACACAACCACATACATACACTCACATACAGGCATGCACACACACAAGCACACATGCATACACAAACACAAACACAGCTCACACACAGACACAAACCTCTAATTCCCACATGTTGTAAACAAAACTGAGCAGTACAGTGATTATCAACACACACACGCATGCACACACACACCTCCCATGCCACCTTGCGTAACACCTATCCCATCCCAGCCACAGACACACGCTAACACACATACACACACACACACACACACTCTCTCTCTCTCACACACATACACACTTACACTCTTATACACACACACACACCAAGACACATTCTCTCTCTCACACACACACAAACACATACATACATGCATTCAAATGTACATAGACACACACACACACACACTCACAAAAGACACTCAAAGAGCAAACCTAAGAGACCTGCGGTCCCTCTTGCTTTAACACACTTAGCTACGCAGTATGGGGACAAATAGCAGAACACGTCTCTCTGCATTAGGAGCTGCTCTGTGAAGTGGCTGAGAGCCCCAAAAAAAGACTTTGAAGTTCGTCTCGACAATCAGAGTCACTTCATCTAAAATTCCCATTTGAAAACAAATCGAGGAGGCGGAGAAGAAGGCGAAAACGAAACAGAGAAAAGGAGTTGAAATGGACGAGAGATGACAAGGAGTGAAAACACTTCAAAATGCCAAGCACCAATCCGGAGGAAGAAAAGTGACAGAGATAAAGGGAGTAGCAAAGGCAAAGGGACAGCATGCAGCACTCTCTTCCCCAAGGGGGACACACACACACACACACACTTGACACTCTCTCTATTCCCTTGACTCGATGACCCGCTTCATCAAAAAATGGATGTGTTACGACAAGACAGCATGCAAATGTAACTGTGAATTTGAGGTGTGTGTGTGTGTGTGGTGAGTGAGTGAGTGAGTGAGTGAGTGAGTGAGTGAGTGAGTGAGTGAGTGAGTGAGTGTGTGTGTGTTTGCAAGGGAAGAAAAAAATGAGAATATTGAGAATTAGTGGATGTTTGTAGTTGTTCTGTCTATGTAAGAGAGAGGGGGATGTCTGCTTTATGCGTGTGGATGGGGGGATACGAAGAGAGAGAGAAAGAAAGAGAGAGACAGAAAGAGAGAGAGAGAGAAAGAGTAAGTATGTGTGTAGGTGTGTGTGTGTGTGTGTGTGTGTGTGTGTGTGTGTGTGTGTGTGTGTGTGTGAATTGAGAGATTCAGAGCGGGTGTGAGTGAGTGTAAGAAGAGAGGTAGAGATGGAACGAGAGTGAATGTTTAGGACAGACAAATCTGCATTAATAAATCCCTTTGGGCGGGAGGCAGAGACACAGAGGAGATGTCTACTGACTGTCAGCAGAGAAAGCCCTCTGTGTGCATGCTCTGTGTGTGTGTGTGTGTGTGTGTGTGTGTGTGTGTGTGTGTCTGTGAGCGAGTGTCTGCTGGCCATCTGCAGAGAAAGCGCTCTGTCATCGACCCTTTCTCTCCGCTCTCTTCCCTGTCACACTCCCTCTCTCCCTGCACTCGTCCCTCTGTCATCCCTCCTTCACTTGGGTCCCTGTGACTCTGGGAACGGTGCCAGACAGTCGTTTAATGCCGACTCAGCATTTATGTGTGTGAGTATGTGTGTGTGTGTGAGAGAGACAGAGTCTGTGTCTGTGTGTGCTTGTGACAGTGTGTGTGAGGCGGTTCTGCATTCTGATAACCTGATTGCGACATTGGTAGTGACATTTTGTCCTGTGTGGGTGAGAGAATGTCTTCAAGCTCCAAGCTCCAAGACCCAATAATACTGAGAGTATAAAAAAATGGAATTACATGCGGATCCTCTTTCTTCAGTTTCTGTGGTAACTCCCCCCCGACACACACACACACACACACACACACACCCACACACACATATACACACACACACACACACACACACATGCTGTGCTGTGTTCACCCTGACTGCCTGTCTTCACCCTGTCTCCCATATTGTCATTCTATGAGCGGAGTGGATATGTGGATGACATTCAGGTGTGCATCTTTGTGACTGTACGTGTGTGTGTGTGCATCTTCGTGTGTGTGTGTCTGCATGTGTGCTTGACTGTGTCATGCATGCTTGTGTGTCTGTTCATGTCTGTATGAGTGGGTATATTTGGCTGCTGATGTAAAGGTTTCCCATGCATGATGAGTGCCTCTGTGTATTGGTATCCTCCACAATGGAGCGGAGCAGCGCTGGCCTGCTTGGAGAGATCAATGGCAATCTCCCGCTGTTAGCATTCTGAGCTTTCTTTACAGATAATGGAGATGCTAACCCCCATGCAGCATCCCTGCCATGAAACTCTTTACCCACTGAGGTTTTACCGCTAGCGCTTAGCAGCTAAAACTTTCCCATAGCCGCTAAGGCTTTTCCACCCCCAAGGCTATGGGACGCTTAGCCTATGGTTTGCACTGGGCTAGCATGCCCACCCACCCACGCCCACGATCACTATAGCAGAGCATGGTGAGCAATGTATGCTGTGGCATAGTTACCCAAATCAAATCTGCTTCCACAGAAACCCCTTTCACATTAACACGTACACACACACACAAACAGACACACACTCACTCACAAACACAAGCACACACACACACACACACACACACACACGTCGCTTAGACATTAAACAGATGGTGTGCAAGGATAGGGAGAAGTGCTAGACAGCAGTAATAGAATGATTGAGATGGTGAAGAATGATATACAGTCAAGTGGCACTTCAGATCAAATTCAACCTGCAAATATATAGACCGCTTCAAGACAGTCTGATTATTAGCATCATAGCTGTTCCACAGAGTTTCAGATTTAACATTCCAAATGTGAAACAAAGTGTAAGGAGTTTGGGAATGAAATATACATTCAGGAATTGATTTTGGTTTATACCATTGAAAGACTCTATAGAATCTCTTCTCAATCTCCCCCTTTTAATATCTTTTTGGCAATGGTGGCGTCGGTGGCAGAGGTGCCGTTCAGCAACCGGAGGGTTGCAGGTCCGAGCCCCGCTCCGCCTGAACTCATCGAAAGTGTTCTTGAGCAAGATACTGAACCCCAAATAGCTCCCGGCGAGCAGGTTGGCACCTTGCATGGCAGCCTCCGCCACCAGTGTGTGAATGGGTGAATGTGAGGCCTACATTGCAAAGCGCTTTGAGTGCTCACATCAGTAGAAAAGCGCTATGTAAATGCAGTCCATTTACCATTTATCATTTTTCTATCAACCCATTTATCCTTCCCTTTCTTTTGCTCTCCTTCTCTTTGTTTCACTTACTGCACCATCATTTGTCTAATTAATTCAAATTTCACTCACAATTCATTCATAATTCAATCTAACCAGCTCAACAAGCCTTATAAACATCTTATGAAGGCCTTACAAAAACCCTTATAACTAAGTTATAACACTTGCAAAGCAGATGATAGCCTAATCAAGACTTTTATGAGAAAAGGATGTGTTATTGGCCAATGCTGTGTAGGTGGAGAGTGATGATTGCCCCACTGCTGCAGAAACTGCAGCACTCCTCACATGAAATGTGATTGTCTCACTTCATTTTGCCCTTGTTCGATCGTTCTATTACTGCTCTGTTGTCGCACTTTCCGTCTGTTTTATTTTGCCGTCTGTTTTTTATTGTTTTCTCTCTACACACTCAATTTTCAGCCCCCCTCCATCTCCCTCTCCCGGTCTCTTTCCATATTGGTGGGCAATACTGGTGGGTATTATTGCTTTCTGTCTGTGTGTGTGTGTGTGTGTGTGTGTGTGTGTGTGTGTGTGTGTGTGTAATTTCTGTGCCTCTGTGTGTTTGTGATGTGTTTTCTATGTCTGTGTGTGTGTGTGCGTGTGCGTGTGCGTGTGCGTGTGCGTGTACGTGTGCATGTGCGTGTGTGTGTGTGTGTGTGTGTGTGTGCATGTTTGTGTGTGATGTGATGTTTTTTGTCTTCCTGCAAGGAGGCTTATGGGTTATTTTCTCTTCACTTGAAGCCAATGCTCATGGCAGTCAAGCAATTCACACTTTTTCTCTCTGTGATACACACACACACACACACACACACACACACACACACACACACACACACACACACAAACAAACACCATCCTTCCACCTATTCATCTTTCAGAAATCGAGCATTGCGCTTTTCAGACACTCCATTTCTGATGCAAATTCAGGGCATCATAAAAGCTTTGATAGCAAACAGAGAGACCCAAAGTGTAATGGACCTAAACACCTCAGACTTTTCCTCACGATATGCATCTGCATGTCTCATCTTGTACAGGCACAACACACTAGCCCCATAGACACTGTCCACACACTCACCCCGTAGACACTGTCCACACACTCGACACTGTCCACACACTCGCCCCGTAGACACTGTCCACACACTCGCCCCGTAGACACGTCCACACACTCGACCCATAGACAACGTCCACACACTCAACCTGTGCACACCGTCCACACACTCGCCCCATAGACACCGTCCACACACTTGCCCCATAGACAGCATCCACACACTCGCCCACAGACAACATCCACACACTTGCCCCACAGACAACGTCCACACACTTGCCCCACAGACAACGTCCACATGCTCTACCCATACACACTGTCCACACGCTCTACCCATACACACTGTCCACACACTCGCCCCATACACACTGTCCACACACTGTGAAAAACAATTACAAGGATACAAGGAAAGTTTATTGTCAAATGTATACAGTTACTTGGGGTAAAAAATGCTGTGAAATTGTGTATGTGTGTGTGTGTGTGTGTGTGTGTGTGTGTGTGTGTTGTAATCATCGCCCTCTGATGATCCTTACAGTGTGTGTGTGAGGGGCTTATTGTTGTATGCAGGGGTGGAGGGGCAGTTCTGTGAGTGGGGTGAGGGGGCCCACTGCTGATTGATTAATTGCTGATTAATGTTGATTGCTGATTAATTGCTGCATTAACTTAACATAGTCAGTGATATTAGTGTTTTGGACAGACAGGCTGACTGACTGAATGAATGAGTAAAGTTTGATGCAAGTGCTCCTCTGCGGAAGTCTTACCCAGTGGATGTTGGGCTGCTTAACCGCTTCTGCAGTGAGTGTCTCATCCAAGTCTTCAAAGTCTGTCCTGCCTACTGTTTGTCATGCATAACACACACATAGCCTGAAGCACCCTCTCTTTGTTTTAGTCACACTTTGTTCACATCCATTTTAGTCACATATTCACATTCTATTCACATTGTCTTTCCCACTGTCTCTGTTGGGTGTCCAAAAATAAATAAATAAATAAATTTGTTGAAATAT
>PYXC01000495.1:8037500-8042500 GCA_015244755.2 Tenualosa ilisha | reverse complement strand
GAGGGACTATTGGAAGGTCACTGGAGCTAGAGGGGAGCATGTGTTTGGAAGCTAAAATGGCTAACCTTAGCCAAAAATCACTGACTTGGGCCTTTAAATATAGCAGCTGATGCCACAGCTGTTGTTCGCCATATAGCTGAGCTTGTGAAGTACCTGATGTCCTTTAACTAAGAAAAGCTTTTCAAACACATAATAAGAGATCACAGGGTGGGCGCACACACACAAAGACACAGACACACACACACACACACACACACCTGTTTTTTAGGGGGTTGAAGTTTGAGTAAGAAGAGGTGGAGGTCTTTTTGTATTCATTTTCCACAATTATGTCTCCTCATTGAATAAGCCAATTTCTAAGAAACTGCATGAATCACAAACACACGCACAATACAGACAGAGAGAGAAAGAGAGCGAAAACGAAAAAGAAAAAGAAAATGAATTATAATTCATTCAATTCCTGCTGCACCTGAACAAACAGAACCAGCTGAAGCACTCCTCTCTTCCCCTCCTCTCTAGTTAGTTTCTGTTCCGTGCACAAGACTGACAACCCATCTGTGAGTCTCCTGAGAAGTCTACAGTCATCTGAGTGAGACAATAATGTCTATCCACACTAGGGAGGCTACAGCCACACAATGACTGAAAGGTGTTTAACACTTCTTACTTACGCCTACATTTTATACATTTACATTTACGCTTTTATCCAAAGCGACTTCCATTTTTTGTCAACTATCAATTGTTCAGGGCCAGTCTCCCCTACAGCAACTTAGGGTTAAATGCAGCTGGGGGACAATGGTGACAGCTGGGATTCGAACCCACAACCTTTTCAGGCTTGCATTCTAGCCAGATTCCTTGACTGCTACGCTACCACCACTCCCACTGTAAACAGCAAAACAATCCAGAATATTACAGTTTTATCCATACAAATAAACAGGCAAATAAAATCAAATAGCTACCTCATATCCAAAAGGAGTTGTGTGAAATAGCCTTAGGTTAAAACATTCAAAAATGGCCTAAAAACTGCTACTGAATGTCAGTGTTTATGGTTATGGGTTCTTTGCAGATGTTTAGTATTAAACGTACTACAAGTGAATGCAAATCTCCACAAGAGGACTCAGAACTGAATGCATTCCAGGATCATTTACACATGGTTCCTTAATAATAATAATAATAATAATAATAATGACCTCCACCCCCAAACTGTTAGACGAACAATTATGTCATTGGCATTAGATTCGTTCAAATTGAACACTGTAAGCATCAAAGTTCCCCCCCACACGGACACACGCACGCACACACATACACATACATACACACACACACACACACACACACACACACACACACACACACACTGTAGGGACTGTAGGCAACTACTGTGTTCATCTTTTCACACAACTGGCATTCTGTCTCACTACCACAGCATGCAGGATCTGCACTTACTTCACAGAACAGTCTGCTTTAAGTCAGACAATGACCACACACACACACACACACACACACACACACACACACACACACAGTCACGACTGACAGATATTCCCATTTGGGTTTGAAATTCACAGAAAAATCTCCATCTGTACTTTGTCAACTGCCCGCCACAAAACAAAGGTGGCAAATTAGTGCCATTATTAATGCAACTGGGAGCTAAACGTGTGTGTGTGTGAGTGAGAGAGAGAGGATGTGTGTGTGTCTGTGTGTAAGTGTGTGTGTGTATGAGTGTGCGACACTGAGACTGTGTGGGTCTCCATGTGTGTGTGTGTGTGTGTGTGTGTGTGTGTGTGTGTATGTATACATGAGTCACTCGGAGCGTGTACTGTATGCTTGCAGTGTGTGTGTATGTGTGTGTGTGTGTGTGTGTGTGTGTGTAAAATCCCCAAAGCATTCATTAGACAGCTGAGACTCGTTCAGCCTCCTAAGGCCTGAGCTACTTTGTAAAAGTGAGATATTACTGAGCATATCAATGCGAGTATTAAAGACAGCCTTACGGAGTAAATCTGCCTCTATTCTGGTCTTACAGTCAATCACAATTGCTTTTCTGGCATTGAGATTTTAGTACTAGCTGTCTGCCCATGTTTAAACTTATAACCTCAGAGAGTCAAAAAAGTCTTGACACAAAACCTTCCCATAATTATTCCACAGACCCAATGAGCAAGACCTTCCCGGGCTACTTGGTTATGCGTACAGACCAGAGGATGACGAAGAAAGCAAGACGGAAAGACAGAAAAGAAAAAAAAGAAAGACAGAAAGAAGTAAGGACGGAAGGAAGGAAGGAAAAAAAGAATGTGTGCTCCAGTGTATGCTAATGGACATGTTAACCTTCTGTCAGGCAGGAGACCTTCCTCATCTTACAAAGAGTGCAGGGGTGGGGGTGGGAGTGTGTGTGTGTGTGTGTGTGTGTGTGGGTGGGGGGCTAAGGTAAAGGATGAGGAATGGATCAGCCAGGGTGGAATAAAGATGAGGATGACGATGATGTCTGGTAGACTTTATTCCCCCAAAGAAAGCCATTTCATGAGGTGTTATTCAGTGTTATGGTGTCCTATGGGAACGGATACTAAATGCTTAAATGGAAAACATAGAGGGGCTACAAGCAAAACAGGTCTGACGCTGATATTCTCTTTTTGCTAATTACTCCTACATTACACAGGGTATTGGGTAGTACTGTGTGTTATTACATTATCATTTCTGAATATTGGCTCTGTCAACACTGTATCTACACTGCTATGCTAATCAAGCATGTCTGTACAGTGAACCAAATGAATGCAAAAAGAGAGGGTGTGAGGCAGCGAGAGGGAGATTGGGCAGAAGAAGAAAGTGTTGCAACATCATCAAAGGCTGAGGCAGCGATGTAGAGGAGCAGGCAGTCAGACTTAGTGTGGGATTAACAAAATATGATAAGCAATTAAACATTAAAGAGATTAAATTAAAGAAATGCGTAGGGATGGAACGATCCAAATTTTCAGCCCCGATTTCGATTCCCAGTAGGCCTATCTGGACTTGGGTGTCAGCAGAGGCAATCCAACACCAGCGCTACTGCCGACATAAGGCACAGTGCAAAACACATAAAGGTAAGCACTCCTTCCTTGATTATGATTGGTTGAATCACGTTTGATGTCGTCGTAAAATCTCTACCACAGCTCTGACCAAATTTCATTCTACTTTTCTGTGCCATGCAAAATGATGGCGCCTGCATTTGTATGTTCCTTGGCAACCATTAACCATTTACATTTATGCATTTAGCAGACGCTTTTATCCAAAGCGACTTACAACTCATCAACTATCAATTGTTCAGGGCCAGTCTCCCCTAGAGCAACTTAGGGTTAAGTGCTTTGCTCAAGGGCACAACGGTGGCAGCCGGGATTCGAACCCACAACTTTTCAGGCTACTTACACGCTAGGCAGGTTCCTTAACCACTACACTACCACCACCCCTAGGATTGGTGGAGGAATTATTGTCTTTGAAAAAATCGCTAGGCTACATTTCTTGTTGTGTCTTCATAATGTGGTAACCGTTTTAGAAAAGTAGAGAAGTGTTTAATAAGTGCCCCAACAACTTCCTTAGCCATTGTAAAACCAGCATAACCCTTAGCCTCTTATTGCTCGCTTATTGCTTACATAACATGTAGTTTCATTTGACAGACCACATACACTGGTGTCAGTGTCAAAGGGGCCTAATCTGTTAGTTGAGCTATTACACCGCTGGATCAATTTGTTTAGTCAGTATTGCTTCAGGGCCCTCCTAACAAACACCTGCTGTTCCAGTGGGAGCAAGTGGCACCACGGCCGTGGGTTCGATCCCATGGGTTCGATCCATAACGCCTCCTCTGCATTGCAAGTCATTTTGCAGTAAGTAAAGGCCAGCATCTACTTAATGGAGCATAAGGGTTCTCAGCGAGGACACACCTCCGCAACGGCCAAGTATGCATAATGTGGCGTATCGGGCAACATTACGAGAAGAGAAACTAAATTTGTGCAAGTGCCCAGTGATTTGGATGAACTCCAAAGCTTAATGGCTTCTCCCCGCTACACCTTTCCACCAAGTTTCACCGTAAGTGAGTTGGAAGCTCTTACACACTTTTGTTTAGGGGCAAACAAACAAAAACACAAACCACCAAAAACAGAAGCTCGCCAAGTTTAATGTAAATACAAACACGTACAAATACATCTGCAAATATTACGTAGATGTCAGAGAGGTTTACCTATGGCATTCCACACCTTTCTTATTACAGGAATGTGAGTATGGGAAATCATGCGGACATAATAGACAATTGCGTATGCATGTCACGCTGGGGGGATGCACGTGCTCACATATATTCTATGCCGTTAAAAAAAAGAAAAAAAACAAGAGAGAAAGAGAGAGGGAGAGAGAAAGAGATAATTCCTGGTAAATGTGGAGTGACCTTTCTTAATCTGCCTGGCCTTCTGCTGCTCTGAGCTGAATGGCCGTAATTAGAGGGAATCAGTCGGCCTCAGCCGGCCCCATGCAATATCAGATCAAAGGTACATTAGTCAAAAATGGTTTAATCCACAGCCCAGTGTGCATGCGTGTGAATGTGTGTGTGTGTGTGTGTGGTAGTCTCACAGGATAATGGGTTATCTAAAGCCAGGATGAAATGTATATGTGTTTGTTTGAGTGTGCTTTTGTGTGTATGCATATGTGTATATGTGTGTGTGTGTGTGTGTGTGTTTGTGTGTGTGTTTGTGTGACAGAGGGAAGATCAGAGAGAGAGAGAGGGATAGCGAGATAGAGAGTGGGAGAGGGATGGTGAGATAGAAAGTGGGAGAAGGATAGCGAGTTAGAGAGTGAGAGAGAGAGAGTGGTAGAGGGATAGAGGGGGGGAGCAGAGCAGCCATCAGCAGGGACAGACATGAGTAAAAAGAGTGGCTGAGGCAGTACGAGTGGTGGAAAGGGATGGGGAAATATGACTGGGATTGCCTGGCCCTCTCATTAGAGCTACAGTGTAATTTCTGTGTGTGTGTGTGTGTGTGTGTGTGTGTGTGTGT
>PYXC01000495.1:8020000-8032500 GCA_015244755.2 Tenualosa ilisha | reverse complement strand
ATCCCCCCACCTCCACTGCAGGGAATGTATGGAAATGTATGCATTATACCCATATGACAGTAAAGAGCCCTGCTGCTTTTTTGTAGCCACACCGCTATGATGGTGCGGCTCAGCCATAAAGACTCCCTTTTACAGGGAAGGCAGTCTGGGCTTGCTCGCTACCCCATCATTGAGAAAACAATCTCCATTCACAATTCACAAGGGTGAGGATGCAGACACAAAGCTTAATCTGTCTAAAGGGCCATTCACACCAAGAACGATAACTATAACTATAACAACATATAAATATCTCTCAAGGTAAAGGGAGCATTTTAACGGCATCATTAATACTCGATGTGTGTGTGTGTGTGTGTGTTTGTGTATGTGTGTGTATAGGAGTCACACATACACAAACATGTAAACAACCCAAACTGACAGAGAGAGAGAGTGGAAGAGAGAAAAGGGAGAGAGAGAATGGTTGATCATCAGACTGTCTCTCTGTCTGTCAGACTGTCTTCTGGGCATGTGTGCAAAGGCAGTTAGACAGGCAGGGCAGGCTGACAGTGTCTCGACAGTCTCAAGTGTTTGAGGGCCAGCCATCCACATAGATCCACATCACCATCAATACAAATTGTCCCTAACACACACACACACTCACAGACACACATACAGACACACACACCAAATGACAGCTCTTGCTGTAGGCGACAGAGTGAATTGCCAGTGTCCGGTGGGGTGCACAGATTTTTAATCGAGGGAGGTGTAGACCTCCCGAGGACACCATATGTCTGTTTGCTTTGACCAGCCAATCAGCTGCATTTGTGACTTTTGACAGACACCCTGAAGGCCCAATCAAGGGCTTCGGAGTCCTCTCTGAGTCTGCACTGAGAGAAGGGGGAAGTATCTTTGAATCGATGCCCACACTGTTCACAAGGGGTGGGCTGGGGAGAGACCAGAGGGGAGGACGCGTCCGCATCAAAAATATCACTCTGAACAGAATTTCAAACGAAAATAATACCCACCAAAAAATGACTGTGGCTCACTTCTCACAGCACAGCATGATGCACGGATACACACACACACACACACACACACACACACACACAAGAGAGTGTGTGTGAATATTCATGGCCCGGCAGCCGAGCAGATGATGATTATGCATCCTTAAGAGGAGCTTGGTTTGAGGGAACGGAGCTAAATGGCGACCTTTAAAACAGCACACGTTGGCGCTGGCGTAATTGTGATGCCCCTCGTGTTCGGCGAGTGCTGTGATGAAGTGTTCAGAGCGTCACTGCTGAGACCTTAAATCCACAAAAGCCGTGGGCTCCATCTCGGAAAGAGGGGGGTTAGGACCAACAGACCATGGTTAGTGGGTAGCAAGCTCAGAGTGTGTGTAGCTAGGCTGATTGTGAGGTCTTTATTCAGTGCAGGGAAAAAGATATTAATGAAATAATGGACTTACATTGGCTTCTACTTGACTTGTCCTGACATGAGGTGCTATTCTGTTGCCGTGTTGTGCTCTTACACCTTGCATATTATATAATATATCAATATTTAAGTTCAAAGTTCAAATCATTATTTTGGCAATGTTATTGCAGTTCATGTGCTTGTGTGGTTGATATCTTGTGAACACACATGGACATGTGGAAGAATGTCAAAGTCCGAGATTAAATCTTCTTGCAGGACGAAGTAAGGGATCCAAATGAAGATTTGAACTTCAGTAAAATGGTGAGTCGATCTAAATGATGTAGTTCCACTCACGCACTCATAGTCTTATAGTTTTCACTGAGCAAGTGTTACATGGATAACTCATATCTCTGTCGTTTCACACTGAGTGCTATCTGTAGGTATGAGAATGACTAAATATGGTATAGCGTGGACTAAATAACAAAATGGTAGCAAACACTAACTAACTACCTACTAACTAACACTAATGTTTTGTTTTCCTTTGTCCCCATCAGTTAGCATTAGCGGCCAGTTTGCAAGTTCGGTCTACATTGTACCAAATGACGTCATTCTCATAGCTACTAACATCACTCTGCAGCCTAAAAGAAAGGGAATATATGCTGATTGACTCTGGATTTTTTCTTTAAGCAGCACAGTACAGAAATTTTCTGCAATACACCAGATTGCCATTTAGTGAAAATGTGTGCTGAAAAATGTAAAATAAATAAAGGCTTATGTTTCACAAGTTTGTACCAGTTATATACTATGTACTATGCTTTCCAGATGCACATCTACAATGTCAGAGATGGCATTCTCCTTGTTGTATGTCAGTTTGTTATGGAAAGGGACAAAAAGTTGTTTAGCTAAGGGTCTGGATCCACAACATCTGCTGAAATGTTTTATCTTGGATAACAAGCTAGGCAGACACTGGCAGATGAAAGTCTGACTAAGGCATGTTGTTTCTTCGAGAGGAAAGTAAAGTCCTTGCTCGCACTTCCGGTGGATTTCTTGGCTGAGTTTGGTCATTAGTGCGGGCCAGAAGAGAGAGGACCGCAGAGCCGGACCATCTGGCCTGAAAGCTCACACAGTCGGGGGGAGGCGCACCAGAACTTCAATCTTCAAACGCCCTCCACACACCTCTGCTCTTACAATGCACCGACGAGTAAAACACAACAACTTTTTGGTGAGGACACTTAATCACTATTGTAGAAAACTCAGAGACCCGGAAAGATTTTATCAGAGGGAGAGCTGCAAATGTTCTGACACATTCTGCAGACCTAGACCGCTCCATTCAACCTCTGTGACGTGAGCTCCTGATGGAACGACACACACTTTTATGCAGACCAGAACTCTTGTTGTTTGCCTCCATAGAAACATATTGTGTTGCTCTATCTTGGGCAGTATTAAAGGAACTTTGATTTTCAAGGTCAAACTGACCTAGCCAATGACCTTGAGTGAGGGCTAGTAACACCTTTCTCTACTAATTGTGTCCACAGGTCTGTGGTTGTATCCAAGCCATTATATAATATGTAACGCACCCTTGGTGACACTTGTAGTGTTGGTGTATGATGGTTGTGGACACTAAAAAAACAGGAAGAGGCAGTAGATAAGAAACTTCTGGAGTGGAGTGGTAAAATATGGAATAAAAAACAAACAAACAAACAAACACAGCATAGTAACAACATATCGACATCCAACATGGCCATCCTGTGACGGTTAGAATTCTAAAGCTTTCACACAAGCTGTAATAATCCCTCCTCCTCCACATGATAACACACTAGAGCAAAAACACTTGGAAATCTTTAGTGAAATGCAGTAGTTTATATGTATGTATCATTCGGCTTGGCAGTGAGGTCAGTATGAGTGGTGTTGTCAGAGTGGCACAGAGAAAGAGGCGGAGGTGTTAGGAAGCGATTTTACTGTAACAGTTCTCCAGGGAAAACTTTGCTAAATTGATGGGAGCACAGGTGCAATACAACACAGGTGCAGTAGTTAAATAAATAAACAAATAAATAAATAAATATATAAATTCCTTGCTTTCTTGAAAACCGCCATTTATAAACACTGACACACACACACACACACAGAGATACACACAGGTGTGATAACTTACCATACAACAAACACTACATTTATAGTGGTCCAACCTTTACGGTGGAGTTGAGATGAAGGTGCTCATTATGTAGTATGTACTTACACATATGCGCAAGCGTTTGTGTGTGTGTGTGTGTGTGTGTGGTGTGTGTGTCTGTATGTGTGTGTGCGTATATAAGAGGCACTGGCTTCTGCATGGCAATGCCAGTATAAAGAGTTTAAAATTCAATCTACACTTACATACCTAACCCCAGTAATACTGGTGAGAGAAGGAAGAGAGAAAAAAGAAAGAAAGAAAGAAAGAAAGAAGATGGTCATGTTTCCTACTCCTAATTTATGCTTACAGTAAAACTAGAAGGAATCTTTTGGGGGAATAAGCCTCAGAAAAGGAAAGAGAGAGAGATAAAAAGACAAAAATGTTGACAAAGAGGCCAGGTAGGTATTAGAGGGGAAAGAAATGGAGGGGTGAAGAGGCCCCGACAGAAGGAAAGATATATAGCTGGGCATGAGAGGGAAAAAAGAAACACAGGAAAATAAAGAGGAAGAGGAAGTTTTACAGAACTACTTCAATGGGAAAAAAAGCAGAATGTAAAATATAAAGTTTGCTTCCTCATGTATGAGCGTGTATGTGTTTGTGTGTTTGTGTGTGTGTGTGTGTGTTTGTGTGTGTGTGTGTGTGTGTGTGTGTGTGTATCAGAGAGAGAGAGAGAGAGAGACTGAGGGTGAGAGGAAAAGAAATATATATGGCACCCTACACTCCAAACCCACAGAGTTATTGCTTTTATCTGAAGATGGAGTCCAGCTTTCACCCCTCATAAATCGCACAGCTCGATATTTCAGCAGCAAAGCATCAGATGCAGACACACAGACACACACACACACACACACACACACGCACATACACACACATATGCACTCATAGACATCACATAAACACGCAGATGTACACCACAAATTCCCATACACACACACACACACACACACACACACACACACACACTCACATAAAACTGCACCAGTGCGATCATCAATCATCACAGTATGACCGTAAAAAAAATACACTCCCGTAAGGGGGCATCATAACAGAGGCGGATCATGAGCAGACGAGGCCGACAGATCCAGCCAGCCACCTAAGTTCTCCTCAGTTACTCTACCTACGTCAGAGCCATAAGGAAAGACTCCATGCCCTTATAAGTGACATCCTCTCAGCACCCCCTCCAACATCAAATCAGCGCTCATCATTCTTCAGTGGTGGGAAATGAGACGAGGGTGGTCTTGCTCATTGTCTTGATGGTGGTGGTACTGATTACTGTAGCACAGGTGGTGAAGTGGTTGCTGAGAATGATGGCTGTAGATAGCAATGAAAATTATCATGAGAACTGGTGGGAGTGATTATGAAGATGATGATGATGATGATGATGATGATGATGATGATGATGACAGTGGTGGTTATATTACTTTAAGTGAAGAAAATTATCATAATTTTTTTCCTGATAATGATTGTAATACATCGTAATATTTATATCATAATACAGCAATAGCAACCAGGATATGAGGGCCATGTTGATGCTACCATGTAATGCTGCATTTAACTGCATACAGTGTTCACAAATCTGAGGCTTGCAAATGTGAAGCCTGAAAACCAGATCTGTTAGCCTAGGCTGAGGACAGACTCAGACTCCATCCAGGTTAAATGATCTCTCTGAGCTCTAGCCTAGGTGAAACCAGCCTAACGTCTGCCTAAAACCAGGCTAGGCTGATGTGGCTTGATAACCAATCGCTCAGCTTTAAGCCAGACTAAGTTGATGCGGCTTACGGGCAAAATAATTGTTCAGCTTTAAACCAGACTAAGCTGATGTGGCCTCTAATTAGGCTAAAAGATATTGACAGGACTAAACAACCACAGCCACTTACAGAGCTGAGGAGGTGAAGCCAAGACCACTTCAACCATTTAGTTACTAGGTCTCTGCAGACAAGACAACACAACCACAGCCACACAACCGCAGCCACAGCCACAGCCACAGTCAGTCTCCAAAGCCCACTTCAGAGGTCCCAGCCCCCCTTGGTCCATACAGACTCCAGCACCTTCACAGGGATGCTCCGAAACACATATAAGCAAACAAAACAAAACAAAGTGACTTTAGAAGGGTTTTCACAGAGAAATCCCTGCAGATCTGACTGACCTCTCTCTCAGTCGTGATGATTGGAACGTTCCCATAGCGACTTGGCAATGCTCTGCTTATCTGTTTGTCTGAGCGAAGTCAGGCCGACTGGGGATGACTGACACTCCACTCTCGAGAGTCAGGGTTGACTTGCAGAGTGTGAGAGAGAAACCAGTTTGCACCACAAATGAAACTCTGTCTTTCTTCTGTGACTTTCTGGAGTTCACTCTCAGAATTAGAAAGGGGGAAGCGGGAGGGCTTACTTTTTAATCTCTCATTTGAACTCTGCTCTTTCTTACCTTTCCTTTCCTTTCTTCTCTTTCTATCTGCACTTCTCTCTTGTCCTTCTCCCTTCCTGTCTCTCCCTCTTACTTCCTTCACTTCCACCAATTTCCTTATTGTCATCCTCACTCTTCCAACAAAACAACATCCCCCGTTCCCCTCAGACACCCTCACCCACTCTCTCTCTCTCTCTCTCTCTCTCTCTCTCACACACACACACACACACACACACACACACACAAAAACCTGGTCAAAAAACACAGATCTGCACCAGCGGTGTACGCCTTCTCTCCATTCCAACACACTGAACCAATACACTGAACCCACCTCATCCTGAAACGAAAACCTCACACACCAAGGTCTGTCTCAATTCATTCTGATTTACTGTCGCAGTCTTCCAGTAGGACCGAGCCTGACAAGTGGGGTAAAGTGGCTTTCCTTGTTACCATGTGAGGGAATGGGACATGTTAAAAAAAGACAGCTCACATTTCAAGTGAAAGCAGCAGAACTGGAAATAGCAATCAGGACTGTGTGAACTGTACCCTTATGCTCAATGTGATATTTTAGCCGCCAGTATATTGTTTCATATTACAGTTCATAAACCGCCCTATAGAAGATCATTATACTGAGCTATAACTCTGGGAGATAGTGTGCTGAAGTCCAGATAAGAGGGGCACAGAAGACTGGCTGGCTATACTGACAGTATACCTTGATAAAAGGCAATACCCTTCAATATTGCAGGGACTGGCAAAGACCACTGACCTGTTTCATGAAAGACATTAGATGATATTGGATTTTAAATAGCAATTTCCCATCCAATCCCCATGCATATCCCAGGGTATTAAGACCCCTAGAGCTTAAGCATGCTATTTCTTCTCTTTCAGTCGTGACCGTGACCAAAGTGACACACACACACACACAAACACACACACAGCTGAGTGAGTATTACAAGATGGTCATTTGGAATGGGACAGTCATCTGCTGCTCAAGTGGTTTCACCAAGTCTAATTCCTATTCATCACTCCAAAGATGCACAGCATTACTGCATAACTGACAGCCAGACAACTTTTGTCAGTTTGCTTATATACACACTGTGATATATTACTACGATAGTTGGAGTAATGTGAGAATTAAGCTGAACTATGAGACAAATAATGTGTGTGAGCATATGGGGGCTAATCTTTAGACTTTCAATTAGCACTGAACCTGCTTCCTCAGGGACAGGGGGAACATAACTGGGTTAACCGTGACAGCGGCTCCACTGGGACTCTCACAGATGTGCAAGCAGAGGCTTGCATGTTGTGAGGGGTAAGAGTGAATTGATGCATGCTAATTTGTGCATAGAAGCACATATGAACCAAACACAGACACATACATGTGCGTGCACGCACACGCACATAAGCGCGTGCACTCACACACACACACACACACACACAAACACACACACACACACACACACACACACACCATACATCTGGTGCTCTTGTGCTTTACAATAAGAAGAAAAATGCACTGGCTGACATCTGTCACACACACACACACCACAAACTTACTTCAGACTTTACTAACATGTGACAATGAAAGCTACAGATGAAGATGACAGAGATATAGGGATTACTGATGTTCTGAATGTGGGGGTAAGGGGGCTGATATAACGCCGGCAGATATCAAATCACTTGTCATAATCAAACTCCTGTCTCTCTCTTTCTCTCTCTCCCTCGTTTCCTCCTTTCTCCTTCTCTCTCGACTCTTTATGCTCTCTCTCTTCTCTTTCTCAATTTTCTGGGTCACAGGCGGAAGCCTTCCTGCACAATTAGATAAAATCAGCATTATACTAAGATAAAAGAGGCCGTCATCAAAGATCTTATCCACGCTTGGGTTCTGGGGGCTCAGAGACGGCACTGCACTCCTCCGCAGAGCTGGGACTGCTTTCCCTCACTCTCGTCTGTGCTCTCTCTCTCTCTCTCTCTCTGTGTGCTCTCTCTCTCTGTCTCTCTTTCCTTCCCTCATATATTTACTGTCAATTTCACTTTCCTGTCTTTCCTTCTCATTTGTTTCTTTCATTTCTCTCTTTCTTTCTTCTGTCTTTCAGTTATCATTTCCTCCTGTAATATCTCTCTCTTTCTCTAGCTCTCTCTCTCTCTTACTCTACCTCTCTCTCTCTCTTACTCTTGCTCTTTTCTTGCACTTTTTTGTCTCTTGCACTCACCCTCTAACATTCAACCCATCCTCAATCTCACATCCCTATGATCCTCTCTCTCTCCATACACACTTTGTAGAGTGTCCATCCTGGACACACTCACACACACACACACACACACACACACACACACACACACACACACACACACACACACACACACACACAGGGAGGCGATATGGACTGCAATGATCAGAGGAATGGAAGGAAATGATTAATGTGGTGTGTGTTTGTGTGTGCTTCTGAGTGTGTATATGTGCATGTATGTTTGTTAGTGTGTGTGTGTGTGTGTGTGTGTGTGTGTGTGTGTGTGTGTGCTTCTGCGTGTGCATGTGTGTTTGAACTTCAGGGGACCTCAGGTAAGTGCTGATGCCATGATATCTGTAAGCCATTTCCGAGAAACCCCATGCGTGTCAGTAGTCGGATGTAACAACCCTAGTCTGCGTGAAGTATTACAGATAGAAATAAGAGGAAGTGAGAGAGAGAGAGAGAGAGAGAGAGAGAGGGGGAGTATGAAATATGTCAGGTCAGAGCCAGAAAGAAGGAAAAAAAGAAAGAAAGAAAGAAAGAAAGAGCAGGAGCAGACAAGGGGGCTGAAGAGAGTGTGTGACAGAGTGTAAGTGAAAGAGAGACAGAAAAAGAGAGAGAGAGAGAGAGAGAGAGAGGGAGGGATAGAGATGTAACGAAAGGCTTTTTAAGGTGAGAGAGTATTCATAGCCTTCCTGCCAAGGGTGCAACTAAATCTGCCCATCCTCTAAATCAAAGGGGAAAATGACCTGGTCCCTGTCACTGATCTCTCATGAGGTGGATGGTGCGAGGGGCGCCTGTCGTAATCAGAGCGAGCTTTAGATACTGATTTGTGCCGGGCCTGTTTGGTTAACCTGAGCTACTGCCCATAATGTGATTGCAGCCTAGTGCCAATCTATCCGGCTACTGCGTCTGTCGGGCTGTAGTGCTGTTTTCACAAGAGAAAGTGTGTGTGTGTGTGTGCATGTGTGTGTGTGTGTGTGTGTGTGTGTGTGTCTGTGTACGAATATAAAGCCGAACTGATGAGAACTTAGATAAAGACAGCCAGTCCTAAGAGGCTGTCTACTTACATTTATAGGAAAACAAGTGTTACTGACCTGTGTCAAGTGGACCAGTGGTGACCTGCTGCAAGGAATTGTGGGTCGTCACATTTTACCTTTCATACACTGCTCTAGCAGAGATTCTAAATGGAAGCATTTTCTGTAGAGCATCTCTTATAACTAAACTAAATTTCTGGATCACTTCACTCCTTCTGGAACCTTTGTAAGCAAACACCACAGTCCGAAAGCAGCCTCTGAATTGGAGCTCTGGGGTCGATGGAGGCAGTGGGCCATCCACAGCCTTTCCAGACGCTGGAGTTCTGGAAGAGCACAGCCTGGAGTGCGGAGTAATGAGGGAGTACCTGACAAGAGCGAGTGACTTGGCTGATCGCTGCTCTCAAACATCAGTTTTGATTCTTCCTGCTTTAAGGTGCAGAGAGTGCACTATTGGCTGTCTTTGTCACCTCTCGGAGCTTCCTCCAAACAAACAGACAGTTAAGTATAAACATGGTTTTATGGTTTTGGTCTTTGTCTTGCTGGTGGGAAGAAGCCACACTTTACTGTTCTTCTTGGTCCAAGTACTAGGGGCAGGTGGTCGTCGTTGTGCTATCTTTTCAGCTTAGACTTTGCCTGGGGACGTGCATCGCTGCTGACTCTAGCTTCTGCTGTGTTCAAGCTGTTTCGATGTGTCCTTACATGAACTGGGGTTCTTCCACAAATATGTGAGTCATGACACTGGGGTTGCAGTTTAGAGGCAGTTTCACCTAAAGCACCTTAGGATGTCTAACCGGTTTTGTGCTGTCTTGCCCTACCTGCCATCTTGGCCAAATGCCTTTACATAATAATTCTAACTAAGATACTGTATCTGTATGTTGACATGCAAGTTGTGGAGACTAACCAGCACATTTCCAGCCATATGTCTGTGTGTTTTGTGTGTGTGTGTGTGTGTGTGTGTGTGTGTGTGTGTGTGTGCTGTGTGTGTGCATGTGCATGTGCATGTGCGTGTGTATGTGTGTATGCATGCGTGTGTGTGCATATGTACTCTCGGTGTCTCCTGACAGTATGCCATCCACTCTGATATGAAAACTAAGCATTATGCTGCCTCTGTAATAGGTCTGCTGATGAAATATGCATCAGCCCCCAGCACATCACCCACTCTCTGCTGCTTTCCGCCCCAGCTACGGAGCCTCATCTCTGGGATAAAAAGGGAGCTGGCCTTCCCTGTCACCTCCTACTGAACCACACATAAGCCCTTAGACCACCCCCCCAGCCCAATCAAAATACTAACCTTATGAAGTGAACAAGACAAGGAATCATGAAGACAAGCTTTGTTTCTCAAATTCACTCTGCAAAATTTTGTGGGCAATTATTTTTTCCGGGGGGGGGGTGGGATTGTGTGTGTGTGTGTGTGTGTGTGTGTGTATGCAAGTATATGTGTATGCTTGTGTGTTTTGCTTGTGTGTGTGTGCATATGCACGCTTGTGTGTGTGCGTGTGTGACAGGAAGTGGACTGACGGAAGAAAGACCCTTGAAAAAAGCCATACACACAGACACTGTATTACACATCTGAATTTCAGCCGCATGATGCCATACACAACCTTCCAGCCCTTCACACAGCAAGCTACACAAGCTTCTAGAAAAAAAGGTGATTACCTTCACACACACACACACACACACACACACACACACACACAAGTTTAACTTCCTGTTTAAAAGAGTGTTTGGGAGCACATAGTGTCTTTGAGGTGGCTGTGTCTGATGTGTGCATTGGGGAAGAGGTAGTATGTGGGTAGGTAGTAGAGGCTGAGACCCTGGAGGGAAGACGGTGGTGGTGGTGGGGGGTGCAGGGATTGGGGATGAAGGCTTTAGCACAAGAAAGGTGTGTGTTTGTGTATTAGTAATGAGTGTGTGTGTGTGTGTGCGTGCGTGTGTGTGTGTGTGTGTGTGTGTGTGTGTGTGTGTGTGTGAGCAAATGTGTGTGTGAGAAAATGTGTGTACATGTATGTGTGTACTTGTGCGCATGTGTGTAGTTTGCAAGTATGTATGTGTGTGTGTGCATGTGTGTGTGTGTGTGTGTGTGTGTGTGTGTGTGTATGTGTGTGCAGTGTGTGTGTGTGCGTGCATGTGTGTGTATGTGTGTAGGGTGGGCCTGGGCCATCCGTGGTCATGGCAACCCGCTGAGCACAGCTGTGGCACCGGGTCAGGAATCTTTAATACGTGTGTGGGGAGCGATAGAGGGATGGAGGGGAGAGGGTATGAAAAGAGAGAAAGAAAAGAAGAAATAGGGAAAGAGAGAGAGGAGAGGGGTCATAGGAATGAGAAGGGACTGAAAAATAAGGAAAGAATTAATAATTTAAAAGAGAAAGCGAGGCACACACACACAGAGGAGAGGAGAGAGAGAGAGAAAGAGGGCAGAGATAATATCACTGGCTCTCCATAGGATTCACAGAACAGAAGTGTCTCTGTGTCACTGCAGTCTCTGTTGCAATTAAAAAGCTCCCTCATTCTCTTTCTCTTTCTCTTATTTCTCTCTTTCCACTCTTACCCCTTCTCTTTCCACTTCCAGATTATGTTTTTCTCTCTCCCTCTCTCTTTCTGTCACACACACACTCTTTTTCCTTTTTCCTGTGTAAAAAAAAAACAGTCCCTCTCTCCCTTACTCATCCCTTGAGTTCATTCCGGTCTTCTCTTACACTTTTACTCCAATGAAAGAAAACAGTGGCAGTTTCACTATCACTCACACCTATGCCACCATTCACTCTTATCACCCATCCCCATCCTCATCCCCATCCCCAGCCACACACACACACACACACACACACACACACACACACACATACATACACAAAAAGAGACACACTGCACACACACACACACACACACACATAAACAAAAAGAGACACACATGCATGCACGGACACACACACACAACTACACTTAAGCAGATTATCATTAATATGTTGTAGTTAATCATTCACCCCAGACCTTTAAAGAAAGAGTAAGTGATTTCCTTGCAGTCAGCTAAGACCCCCCTTCTCTCCACTCGAAACCCAACACAGCCAAGTGATTTAATGAGGTCGCACCGGGGCCTTGCACAAAGATCACATCCAATACAGGCTTATACTGCAGATCCATTGCAGGGGACCATGCAAATGTCATGAATGCACAGAGAACATGAGCAATTTGTATGGCAAGCCAGCAGGGACATTTAGCGGAGTTGTTAGTCCCGGGTGAGAGGGATGGATGAGTGTGTTGAACCCTAAGGAGAAG
>PYXC01000495.1:7970000-8015000 GCA_015244755.2 Tenualosa ilisha | reverse complement strand
ACTAAACTGTAACTCCAAAACTGACACATCACTTTACCAACTTTGTGCTCATCTCAAAAAACAACTCAGTCGGCATTATAGTTTAGAGTCTAAACTTTAAACCATCCTAAATATGCACAGACAACTAGGTAGGGCTTTCCTATTTCTGCTGCTCAGTATGCATGTATATATAATGCCAACTAGTGTTTGATTGTCTGTCGAGTCATGTGTCGGCGACACTCAGTATGCCCTATGTAATCTCAGCTGGCTGTAATGAGTCCATGGCCTAGCTAAGTGCCCCGTGTGTCTTGTTCTACGTCAGTGTGATAATTATGTACCACGGCTCTGCGGGCGCAAGGTTACTGGAGAGGGAGAGAGGGCGCGTCTGCACCGTGAGGCATAGCGCTCACCTCACCGTCTCCCCTGCCTAATGAACTGACTTACTGCAGACAACGCGTCCATAAATTTCTTTCTGACTCCCCTCTCCCAAGTACCCTGACAAAAATCAAGCTGATATTTGCCCCATTATCATCGACATTAATGCCATTGTTGCTGATTCGCAGCACCCAGGGCGGGATCCAACGTACCCATTTTGTCTAGTTTGTTGGCCTGCTCAAAAAGCCAGTGGCCCGTGGGTTAGTAAAAAAGTCAGTGGTAAGAAGCGGTTCCCTCGTTTTTTTCTGTTAATGTAGAGCAGTGGTTTACGTGGCTGGCAAACAAGCCTTTCTTGCCTTAACGGCCATGACTGAGCGATCCATTGATCTGATCAATTTATCCAGACTGATGGGTGAACTTTTATATTTATGTGAGCAGCTCAGAAACACAAGCGAACAGACACGTTTGCCACAGAGGTGGTTGCAGAATAAATCGCACAGCAGGGAACGCAGCTAAATAATTTCTTTGGGACTGGCACTTTGATTGCTCAATTTAGGACGCGTAAGATCAAGTGTGTCCGTGGTCTTAAAAGATAAATCTAATTCCAAAACAATGGACCTCTTTACAGGGTTCAGTTCGCTGATCCCGTGTGAAAATTCACAGTTGTGCTTTGTTTTTAGAAACTGAAAATCAAAGTCATTACTCGTCGTATAATTCAGGCTTAATCAACCTGCCGATGTCTGAGCTCCTATACAAGGTCAGTGTCTTAGCTCCGCTCTTAAAGCGACTACCGTAGCGAGTCGGCACAGTCAAGTGCCGACCAAAATGTAAATCTTTTAGCAAACAGCCTCCATAAGCATCTCTTTCAAAGAATTTAAAAACTTTTGATTCTGCAATGACCAATGAAAGGCTGGCTACATTCATATATTAAAGGTAGGCTTACTTCAATACAAAAACTCAAATGTCATCGGAGATTATAACTAACATAAAATAATCACAACAGCACAGTGACACTGTGTCCTTTTCATCACATCAGCTGGACTACTCTTCATTGTCTTCTCAGGTTATTAGACCGCACGACGCTGTAACCTAAGTGGCGAAATAAGGATCGTCCCCGCATCTCCCTGCCCCGCGTTTGTTCTGAAGCAAAGTCACACTCACTGCATTCCGACAGTGCGTTGCATTGTTGCAGAGACACATGACTAACGTTTTGTGCCGGCCAAACACTCTTTCGCCAAAACAGGGACAATAAATGCTCACGGGCGCTCCAACAGAATTTCAAATTGATATAAGAATGAAGCAATACCACTCGAGTGCTGCAGCAGCGCGCGCGACAAATTCCAGCAGGACACAGCTCTAAGAGACTGTGTGTTGCAAGGCACGCAGAGGACAAAAATAAAGAAATTTGAACCTACCGGTTTGTCGAGCGCCATCCTACCGGGGCGAGCGCTGCTGATGCGACTGTGGCCACACCGCATCTCCACCGAAACGACTATCAGTGCGAAAGATGCAGAAGTGTGTGTGTGTGTGTGTGTGTGTGTGTGTGTGCAAGCATTGCCACCGAGGGGGGCGCTGTCCAATCAGTGCAGAGATGTAAAAATGCAGAAAGGTTGTCTGGAAGAGGTAGGTTACATACCCGTGCAGATTTTTAGTCAACTTGATAGGCCTGTTTGAACTGCACAAGGAGGTTATATCTAAAAGATGGACAGTTTCACGTTTCACGTTAACTTCATTTTTATTTTATTCATTTATCTTATGAGAAACATGGGCTGTCACCATTAAGTAAGGCAAAAAACAGCATGCGTGATCAAAAAGAGCATTTTATTTCGATGAAACGATGTGAACCACTGCAGAGTCTTGGCTGTCAAATAACGGACAAGTGGTCTTGCAACTGCCAAGCAGCGGGCCATAAAACACGGAGATGATCTCAGAACAGACCCAAGGGTTTTCACATTATTTTTTTCATGACCTGCTTCAAATGCGCCCGGAGCCCAATGATCACTCGCCTCCTGGATCTCGTCCGCCTTGTCTCTTGGAACATTCCCCCTCATTTGTTTCGTCTCCATTCCCCAGAGGAACTCTCAGAACCCCGCGGCTCGCAGAGCATGCTCGCAAGGTCATGCACATGCCATTTTCTTTCACATCCATGGCTGGGTTCAGGTGCGATGTTTCAGGCTCCGCCGGGCAGCGTGCGTCCCCTCTTGGGATATGCCAACTGCTTTGGCTTAGGTGAAAAGCAGTGTGCTTCGGGATATTAATATTCATTGCCTGATGTGTAGATAAGCTAATTATATATAAATAAAAAGGCTTAAATGGTTTGCCAATTCGCCGGCCAGGGCTCATTTATAACGTAGGTATACATCTTCCCCTATCCCTAGGGGAATATTAATGTAAGGTGAGGCAAAGTTGAGAGGTAGCATGCTTTGATTATAGTGTTTTACAGATCACAGTTCCCCTGTTCTTTCAGGTTACATGACCTTCATTAAGTGATGAATACATTTCCTACAGCGATGCAACCTGTTCAGTTATTGCAGCGGCACAAGTAGCCTATAGAGTGTATAAAAAGGATCAAAGGATAGTGTATAGGATCTACTGAAATAAATCGCCTGCAGAGTCTCTACAAAGCAATAATTCCGAACGGGATATGTCTCTTTGATGTGAAAGTTCAACATTTTGATCTTGATGTTTCAAAGTGGACTGTCACTCTCTATACAGCTCTTTCAGCGACGTGTCATTACCGATTGCAGGGAGAAACCATGTGGAGACAATGTCGAGTAATTTGAGCAGTGGAATATTAATAACATCTTAATGGGACCCTCATAACGGCAAACACTCTGCTGTCAGGTTTGTTCTGAAAATGAATCAATCAGCGGGTAGAGTCCAGGTCATGATATAATAATAATAATAATAATAATAATAATAATAATAATAATAATAATAATAATGTTAAACATTTAGGTTGGAAAGGCAAATCATGTTGAGAATGATTTCAGACTTCCTACCAAGAAAATTTGCCAGTTCTTGTCTTCTCCTTTAAAGCTAGTTCCTTGGACTGGGAATAGTACAGGCACTTGCTGTTTGGCCCCTTTGTGTTGTCTTGTGTCTCCTTAATAGAAACACCTCTACTGAGTGGTCTGTGGGCCTCTTATTAAAACCATGGACAAGGCCTCAGAATGGGAAGTGAAGGGGACCGAACAGAGAGGAGACACTAATCTTAAGCAGGTCACATAAATGACTTGAAAACCTGGGAATGGTGGGAAAAATCAATACACAACTAAGTACTGAGATCTCAGAGCTTTCATTTGAAACAGGGGTAAGAAATAGATCATGGCACACCTTCCAGAGAAAGAGAGAGGGCTGTGAGAAACTGTAATCCCCTGTGTTTTGCCTGATAAAAAATAGGAAAGAGTGACACAGAGAGCTAGATCTCAGAACGTATTTTATTTTCTGCTATGAGAGCATAACCAATACTATAGAAAGAGCTTTGCCTTAACCAGCCTGAAAGCGACCTTTGGCTACCTATCAGGAATTTTTGCAAACAAAGCAAGGAAGGAGAGAAAACAAGACATTTAAGGCTATTCTAAAAATAAAGCAAACAAAAACACAAGCATCGTTTTTAGAAAGAGTTAAGTTATAAAATCAGAAGCCAGCACAGGGAAATGCCTCAAGACTATAAAGTGTACAGCATACAAAGGGCATATGTTTATTAATCATCATCATCATCATCATCATCATCATTACAACCATATATTACCCATTCTGCACACCAGGTGCGTTCAAACAGCTTTTAAAGATAAAAAGGTAGATATTGCATAGAGCAAGTCAGCATTCACAAAATATTCTATTCTATAGTATAAAAGATATCTGAGGGAATTTGAACATTGTTACATTCATCTCTCCATGGGCTTTTTATCATGACAGTATAAAATGACTAAAAGGAGAAAGTGAGCAAGTGGAAAACTGAAAATGAATGGCTGATATGTTGTTAATATTAGCAGTGGGTGACCACTGGCTTTTTTGCACTGTAAAAAAAAAAAGAAAAAAAAACATTTTGTGTTAATCATCATCGCCATAGTAACGGTTGCGCTTGATTTGATCTTCCACAGACAAGGCGGAGTCCTCCCCTCCCCAGAATAGACTGCTCTCTGCCCCCGAGGCACTCAGTGAAATTTCGGACTTCCCCTTCTCCTGGTCCATACCAAATTTTGATTTCTCTCCAGCTCCAGCTCTCGACTCCATCCCGAAATCTAGCAGGTCATCCAGAAGAGATGCAGAGGTGCCCCCACTGTGAGCCTCGCTGAAAATGTCATCCTTAAAATCAGGCAGCAAGCTTGGGCTCTTGTCTAGCCCTGCAAAAATGTCCTCCAGAAAACTTGCCGACGCACTGAGCTTTGGTGGTTGGTCGTCTGAGAATAAGGTCGTCCCCTCCTCCTCTGTGTCCACTTTAAACCAGTCCCTGCTGATTGGGTCATCTGAAGATGTGACATCTGTGCATTTGGCAACAGGAGGATCAAGATCTGGAACAGTTTGCTCCATCTGGAAATCATCTGTTGGTTCTGACAGGAACTCATTCACACTGTCTTTGACAGGACTGTCCAAGATGGAAGGCTTGACGTCACTGACAGGAATACCCAGGCTGAAAGGCTGACTGGGACTGGTCTCAAAGTGTGTTGGCTTCATACTGACATCATCGGATACTGACCAGGATGGTCCACAGTCCAAGAGTGCACTGTAGGAGTTGTTGTTGTTGTTGTTGTTGTTATTTGAGTTTGAGATCTCTTTGCTGTTTTGCTCTGCTGCTACCTCGCCATCAATCACTGTGACCTTCACACCATCTGAGTCTCCCTCTATCTCCTTCACCTCTTTATTCTCTGTATCAATGCTTTGCACTTCCCCATCTCTCTCTCCACTTTCCTCACTCACCTTCGCATCACCCTCTGTCTCTTTCTCTTTCCGTTCATCTTTCTGTTCAATTTCTCCTGCTGCTTTCTCTCCATTTATTTCTCCTTCTGCTCCGTTTTTCTCCTCACTTGCACTTTCCATCACATTCTTTTGACTCTCACTCTCAGCTTTCTGTGGCTCCTCTGAAACATCTTTGGCGGGTGGGGTTTGATTGACATCTGGTGCACTCTCCTCTACTGCCTTCACGCTCTGTTCCACAACAGGGGGTGTTGAAGCCTGCGATGGTTTTGGATCTTCCGTTGGTTTGACTTTGTCAGGTGATGGGGTTACTGGCACTTGAGCGCTGCCATTTTCCCTCAACCCATTTTCAGGGTGAGTGACGGCTGACTCTTTGGGTGGTCTAGAGGCACGTTTTGGGTTCGGTTCTGTTGTCTCCTTAGGAGCACTTTCTTGGGGGGGCCATGTGGGTTTGACCAGCTTCACTTCATCCTCTGCATGGAATCCTTTCTTGGAAGACTCAGCCTGTGGGGGCCAGACAACGGCGATTTTATTAGTAGGCCTTTTGGGGTCATCATTCAATGACTGGCTGGTGTCTTTTTCAGCGGACTTTTCTTTCTCTGCAGAGCTAGGCAAAGCTGAGCGTTTGGGTTCAGATTTTTCTGGGGAGGGGTTTTTGGGCTTTGTCTTTTCTGGTGATTTTGAATCTGGCTGATTTTTGCTGCTCCAGAGCTCCTTGTGGGGCCTTTCTCCAAAACCCTCATCGTAATTTCCTTTAGACTTGAAGAGTTGCTTGTAGTGTGGCTTGCAGTACATGCGCCCATGGAGAGAGGCATATGTGCCAAGGCTGTGGAAGACAAAAAGACCACAGGAACATTATGTCTGGATGACTCAGAATCATTCACTGTAGATTATCAGACCATCAAAAGACTATACTAATTATACATGTAGTTAAGATTTTTATAGCTTCTTGTTGATGAAGTACAGTTTAAGGTTCTAGAGTTCTAGATTGTGTAAATATGCTTTAGATATATTTAAAACACAACCACAATTGATTTAAGATTTAGACTGAATAAACTAGCCATGGTCAGCTACTTTACAATGACTTGGTAATCTCTGTAAAACCACTTAAAGCCATAATTAGAAGCTAGTTAATGCCTTATATTTTCACCTTAACTGACTGCTGCAGTGAGCACAGCGGAAGCAAGTTTTATGGAAGTTTTGTTTGTCTGCTATCAGCGACTCCATGGGATAAACTCTCTTCCGACATGCCCGACACAGTTCGGACTCGGGCACTCGAGTTTTCTGAAAGAGAAACATAATTGTATGTATTAGTAATTATATGTCATAGTTGGCTTAATAATTAGAATGCTGCAAATTTGAGCTTGTCAGCTGTGAGTTAGTGCAAACCACTTAACATAATGTTAAAAAAGAAACCAGTCTATAGCAATACCACAATAACTTATAGGTCACTATGTCAAATGCAAATATAAATCTTAGATTTATTTACAGATTTATTTACTGACTATTTATGACTGTGTGTAACTTTGTTGAGAAAAGCAAAAAGACATCTCATTTGTAAAATATCTATGCCCCTGAGGAGGATGTACATAAGAACTTGTTTCTGCAGAAATAATCTTGCAGATCCACTACATTTATACTATAAGCACTTTTACTAATAGATGTATCTTGTGCAAGTATACACTGTATGTAATGAAAGTACACCTTAACACTGTGTTAAAAGTCTGTGGTCCTCACTGAAAGAAAATGCAGAATCAGGTCAGACTGAATGCACCCACAAATGCCAAAATTAGGTACAGTGCATACCAGTCAAGCAGATGATTGTTCTATCTGGGTCATTAAAAGCCAATAGTGGAAAAGCGCAAGCACCTTCAAGCTGAGAGATTTTAATCCCCAGGGCCTGACTTTTAATTACTCCATAAATAAGCAGTGCTGGATAAATATATGTCCGTAGGGGGAAAGTTAGTTTTGCAACTAAAATGCGCTCAGTCATGAAGCACAGAGATAATGGCCTAAGACCTGTGGTCCTAAGTGAGCATGGTGCAAAGACCCAAGTGGAACTAAATCTAATATCTAAATAAAATCAGTTTACTAGATAAAAAAAGACATATGTATAAATCAGTTCAGTGTCCCATATGGCACACAACATCCATAGTTCAAGCACACAAACTTTGCTCGTTTACAGATTTTGTCCACAGTATAAATCAAGGCCCCTTGTTTTTTTGTTTTTTTTAGTTAGAGTAATGAGGAAGCTCAAAGAAGCATGTTACAGGATGAGTATAATATACACATAAATACTTTTTTCTTTAGAGGAGATAGAAGAAAAGGAGAGAAATCAACAGAGAAGAAAAACAGAAAAGGAAACAGGCACAGGAAATTGAAAAATTATGAAAATACATAATTTCTCAATTCAAACTGTATAAACATTAATGTGTTAGAGTAACCAAACAGACAAAACACTAGTATTAACAACACACCATGTCTTTTCAGATTAGTCATCTCCATGCTGGTCACACTGCTTTACCGGTCACAATGCTCTCCCTTTGGTGAGATGTCGTCTGGGACATGTGTGTCTCGGTTGCGCTAAGGCCCAGGTTTTTGAACACGCTGTCACTGTCGGCCCATGACTGCTGGAAGCTCTTCAGGAGCTCCTCGGCGGAAACTTCAGGTGACACACTCAAGGTGGGCATATTACCCCGCACCACATCCGCATAGGTGGGTGGGTTAGGTATCGCAGACATGCTCTCCGAGTGCATGGTTGTCTCAGTTCTTGATCCTGCCACTGTGTTCCCAAACTCATCAACAGTTGAGTAGTGCTCTGTGACGGACTGTGTTTCAGAGAAACCAGTAGCATCTTTCCCTTTCCTCTCTTCCCTTACATGGTGAAAGCTTGGTTCACCCAGTTCGAAAACATTCTTGATGGCCTTGATGTCAAACGATGGCATTTCCTCAGCTGGGGTGGGTCTGCGCTCGATTTCACCATCTCCTTCCTCTGTGTCACTGCCAAGTCTCTCTGGTATGACAATGGGATCTTTCCTGCTATACACTTTGGCATGTGGTGATTCGAACCTGTTGACCAGTTTCGAGAGATCGACTCTGGGTAGATCGTCCTTCATCCTCTCCTGTATCTCGGCACTCTCAGGGTCGTCTTCCTCTGTGTCAGGTCCTAGTCTCTCAGGGATATCGATCGGGTCCTTACGAGTGTAAGTCTTATTCACCTCTGCTTTCTGAGCCTCCTCAAAGAACACCCGTTTGTCCTTCACTGTCATCATGGAGTCTACTGCCTCTGAGACATCATACGTCTCTAGTGAGTGAGTATCCATAGTGATCCCCTGGTGACTTTGAGACATGGATTCTTCCTCTGTCTCAGCTGCGTGCATCATTGTCATATGCTCTGGCACGGGCATTGGTGGGGGAGTTTGTGAGACCTTAGTGGTGTCTTTCAGCTTGGCAAACTTCTCTGATCGGCTCATTGTAGGAGAAGGAGTAGCCCTGCTCAGCTTTGTGGGGGTGTCTGCCCAGCGAAGTGGTGGTGTGGGGGTCGCACCAGACCTGTAAGAGGGTGGTGGAGAAGGAGTGACCCTGAGAGGAGAATCTGTTCTCCTAGATGATTCTATACTGATGAAAGTGGGAGATGGGGTTCTCATTCTCATCAAATCAGAGGGTGCTTTGGGCTCCGGGGTCCTTGTTTTGGACATGTCTTGCTCTTTGATTTCATCTGTGCTCTCTGCTTTCACCTTTCTTTGTGTCTCCACTTTAGCAGAGCCAATGCTAATCTTAGAGATTTTAGGAGTTGCACCACCAATAATGACCTTCTCTGGTGCTGGCTCACTAGATTGCTGCACATTTGCCTCAAGGAAAACTAGTTTTGCCTGAGCAATGTTTCTAATATGTAAAATTACTTCTTTTAGCTTCTGCTTGTTGTACTGTGAAGTAACCATCCTTGCTTTATCCTCTGCTCCAATAAGCCATTCAGGAATTGAACTTAATATTGCCTTAACAGAGTTGACATCTAGTTTACCAGGAGCACTCTGCATTTCCTTGATGTGGCTCAACAGTTTCTGCACTTCCTCATACTTCTGGGTATCAGTGATCTCAGCCATCGACTCGGTCTGCTTAATCTCTTCTGAGCTAACTTGACAAACTTCCTGCTTAGACATCTCTTTGTGTTGCTGCTGGTGTATCTGCTGTTGTTGCTGTTGGGAGGACTTCAGTTGTTTCTTCACCTGAATTTTGCTTTTCTGCTGGATGCTCTGCTGCTGAACCTGGCTCTCTGTCACCACAACCTCCTCCCTGATTTTGACATGCTTCTCCTTGACCTCCTGGTGGGACTGAACAATCATTACCTGGCCTTGACCTTGAGGTACCTCAACAGTCATTGGAGGTACAGGTGAGACTTTTATAGGCATTGCCTGTTTTATTTCCTTCTCTTTCTTTGACTTGTGTTTGGATTTTTTCATCTGGATTTCCACCTTATTATCTGAAGTTGCTGCTTTTCCAACCTGCTCAGCAGTGATCTCTGTGACCTTTTGGGTGATGCTTGAGGAGCTCTTTGAACTTTGCTGAGCTGCACCCATCTGAGAGACACTCTGGGTACTCTTTTGGCTCATATGTGCTGTAGCATCTATGACAACTTGCTCCTGCTGTGCTGTTTTCTCCTCTTGCTTAATCTCAGCCTCAACTTTTGGTGGCTTGATAGTTTTGACCTTGAAGTTTGGAGTCACTTTGGGTATCTTAATGGGTTGAGAGGGTGCCTTTTCGGCCTCTTGTGTTGTACCACTTGAAACCTGCTGGATGGGTTCCTGTTTGGTGATGGAGGTCTCAGAGCTGGTCTTCACAGCAGTCTGTTGCTGATCAGAGACACTGGATGAAGCCATGGAAGAAGAGGCCTGAACATCAGTTGAGGCAGACTGGGTCCTTTGGGTCATTCCAGAGGTAAAAGTTTGATGCTTTTTAGGTTTAACCATGGGGATTTGAGAGGGCATTTTCTTTGTAAGTGGCTGCTGTGGAACAGGTGCTGGCTTAGCAACAATCTCAGGTTCTTTTAGAGGAGCTAGTTGAGGAAGCTCAGTGCTTTCAGGGGCAGGGGCTTCTTCTTTACTTGGTGCCTGCAGCTGTGCACCAACTGGGGGTGATGTTGGAGTGGTGCTTTTCTCTGCTTCCTCTCTTTGCTTGCGATACCTCTCCTCTGCCAGCATCAGGGGAGTTTTGAACTTCCTAGCATAGGGCCTGGGCTTTGGCACTTCAGTTGGTTCTGGGGGTGGCGGAAGTTTTATGGGAGGAACAAAAACTTTCTTTGGTGGCCTTGGAGACTCCTCTTGCACTGGCTTGGCAACTGGAATTCCAGAAGGGATTTTTGAAACGGGGGGTTCTGGAGTAAACTGCTTTGCCTGCTCTACTTGTTTGCTGCTCTCCTCTTTGATAGTAGTGGCTGTGGCAGAGGTGTCCTGCTTTTCAGTCAGAGGAGCTGGAGGTGGTGGAGGTGGTGGAGGAGGAGGTGCTGGCTGAGGTGCTGGCGGTTGTTTCTTTTGCCACTTAAACTTTGGTGGCTCGGCTGGCTTTGGGGGCTCAGGCTTGGGGACTTTGAAAAGATGGCGTCCTTTGGCTTTAGCAGGGCCTGACTGGGCCACAGCACTTAGCTCCTGCTGAGATGGAGGTGGGGGTAGGAAGTCTTGTGGGGGAGGAGGTGGAGGGAAGAACTCTGCCTCTGCCTCTGCAGTTGGGGGTGGGGGAGGGGGAGGCAAAGGGAGATCACTGTCCTGCCTCATGACCAGAGGACGAGAAAGGGGTGGAGGGACGTCACTATCTGTGATGGGAGAAGGAGGAGGTGGAAGGGAGAGCTCTGACTCTGATGGAGGAGGTGGGGACACGGGTGGAGGTGGTAGATCAATTTGTGGCTGAGGCTGTTTGCTTTTCTTGATTAAACCCTTGGTACCTCCATAGCCTGACAGGTTCTTGACAGTTTGCTTCTGAGTGACAGTCTTCTGTTCAGTTGTCACAGTGGTCTGAACCTGTTTGATTGTCTTTGTTTCCTGTGTCTGCTTTGTGGTTATGTTCACCTTTGATGTCTCCTTTGTCATAACAGTACCCGATGATGCAGCAGCAGCAGCACTCTCAGTCATCTGCTTTCCAACATTTTTCTTCTGTATCATCACAGGTCCTGGGTTGCCCGTTTTGGGTTTTCCTGGCTCCTTAACCACCTCCTGTTGTTCTTTTACATTTGTCAGCTGTTCCTTCACCTGCTGCTCCTCAACATTTGTCTGCTGCTGCTGAAGAGTTGTTTGCTGCTGTTGCACATTCACCTGTTGCTTGACCTTCATTTGCTTCTGTTGAACATTCACTTGTTGTTTAACCTTCATTTGTTGCTTTTGAACATTCATCTGCTGTTTGACATTCATTTGCTGCTGCTTAGTGCTGATCTGTTGCTGACTGATGGTTGTTTCCTGTTGCTGGACTTTTTCCAAATCTGTCACACTCTGTTCCTGTTGCTGCTTCACACTCTGCTGCTGCTGTTGCTGCTTCAGGATCTCCTGCTGTTTTTGCTGCTTTAGGATCTCCTGTTGCTTTTGCTGCTTCAGGATCTCCTGTTGCTTTTGCTGCTTCAGAATCTCCTCTTGCTTCTGCTGCTTCAGGATCTCCTGTTGCTTCTGCTGCTTAAGGATCTCCTGTTGCTTTTGCTGCTTAAGGATCTCCTGTTGCTTTTGCTGCTTCAGGATCTGCTGCTGCTTGACGTTCTGTTGCTGCTTGATATTTTGCTGTTGTTTCACCTTCATTTGCTGCTGCTGTTTATTGATCTCTTGTTGAGACTGAGACTGCTGTGAAGACTGAGATGTTTCAGTCTCCATCTGCTGAACAGTTGAGGTTTGGTTCACGGTGGACTGACTTTCTTGACTTGTAGCTTGGCGGGTCTGTTCTGAATGAACCTGAACCTCAGTGGTGTCCTGTTGACCGCTGTGTGATTCCGTGGTCTCTGTCTGGTCCATCATGGCTAGAGCTCTGCTTTGTGCCATTGCAGCAGCCAGACACTCAGGGCATTGGTGGAGTGGAGTTTTCCCCATGACCCTCCTCACATTGTGACCCTTGTGGTGCTTCTCTTCCTTCTTCTGCAGGAGGCAGTGTATGGCACCCTGCACATCACCCCTGACCACTTCCTCTTTCTCAATCTGTGCTTCCTCCTGTTCATACAGTGACTTTATAGATGTTTTAATGTCTCCTTCAATGCTTGCACGCCGCTGCATTCGAGGAGAGGCAGTAGGCTCCATTAGCAGCTGAATGGTCCCTTTAACATCTCCATGCTCACTAACCTGATGCTGGTAGACCTTTTTATCAGAAGAAGCTTCCTGCAGATTGATCAAGGCTGAGTGGATGTCACCTTTGACTATCTCCTCTCTCTCCACCCCCTTTATAGCTTGTTTGGCCTCCTCTAGGGATTTCAGGGTGCCCTTGATGTCACCATGCACCAAATCCTCAATAACAATTTCTGTCTTGGTGTTTGCGGATTTCTCGAGTGACTGCAAGGCCCCTCTGATGTCACCCCTTACTATCTCTGGCTTCTCGACCTCTTTGGCTTGGTTTCGGGCATCCACAAGTGACCTGAGTGTGGAGTTGATATCTCCTTTTACAACCTCTTCTTTCTCCAGCACCACCTTTTGGTTCACAGCCTGTGTTAGAGAGTCCAGTGCTGCTCTGAGGTCTCCCTTGACAATCTCCTCCCTCTGCAAGTTTTGCTGGCCCTTTGGCATTGTCATGAACACCTTTACAGTGCTGTGAACATCCCCATGGACTATGTCCTCCTCTGTTACAGTGCGTCCAATCTCCTTCTGATTCTTTCTAAGGAGCATTTTAGTTTGCTCAACATCTCCACCAATAATCATTTCTTTTTCTTTCTCCTCCACAGATTCATCTGATTCAGTCTGGAGCTGACGAAGGTAGTCTAGCGCCCCAGACTCTATGCAGGTGGAGTAGAAGCTCACGTTGCCCCTCTCTGTATCACCCACTTTAATCTTGCTCTGCTCTGATGCATCAGGGTTTGAAAGGAGTCTGTGCAAGGTTCCCCTTACATTGCCTCTGACTATGTCCTCTTTATTAAAAGCACCTTCTGTCTCTTGATTTAGGAGTGAGTAAATTGTCATTTTCACGTCACCCTTCTCGTCCTCCTGGAGAAGGATGCCACGTTTGCTGGCCCCTTCCTCTTTCAGTAAGTTGTTGATGGCTTCTTGTATGTCCCCTCTCATGATCTCCTCCTTCTCCACGTTTATGCCCCTCTCCTGATTAAAGAGTTGTTTTACTGTGGTGTTGATGTTTCCTCTCTCTTCCTGGTCAATTGTGATGCCTTTCTCAGTCATCTCGCGTCTGTTCAACAGGTTCATCATGATGTTGTTGAGATCTCCCCGGATCACTTCCTCTCTCTGAATCTCTGGTGCTTCCTGGTTCATGAGTTTGTATTTGGCCATTCTAACATCTCCAATCTCATCTGTCTCAATAAGGATTCCTTGGGACTCAACCATTCTCTGGGTGTACAGTTCCTTCAGAGTGTCCTTAATGCTCTTACCAATGATCTCGGTTCTCTCTACATTGCTTTCACTGAATTTAGTGAGGGGTGTTGTTTCAAAGAGCCATGTTGTTGATTTCACATCTGCCTGAGGGATTGCCTCCCGGGTAATGACGACTTCTGTTCCATCTGTCTCTTTGATACGATCCAAAGGCTCTTTCTCAAACAGCCATACAGACTGTTTCACATCTCCTTTAACCACCTCTTCTTTTGTGACTTTCTCCATCTCATCATACTCAGAGCCCTCACCACGGATCTTGTCAATAGTACGGGTCTCAAAGAGCCAGGTGGATGATCTCACATCCCCCTTTTGGATCTCACTCACACTCACAGTCCTGACATACTTCTGATTCATTCGGTCCTCCTCAAAACGCTGTTTGTTCATTTTGACGTCACCACCCTGGATGTCCTCTACAGTTTTCATCCGGACTTTCAGGTCCTCTGCAATTTCATCCAGTGGCTGAGTTTCAAACTTCCACCTGGCTGATCTGACATCTCCTTTTTGAACATCCTCCTCAGTCACTGCTTTGATGATATACACTTCATCGGTATCTCGAATGGAATCGAGAGGCTTTGTCTCAAATAGCCACCTAGCCCCAACAACATCACCCCTCAGAATTTCTTCTTTGGTAACCGTGGTTACTTCATGGTAGTGACCCTCTTTGTCCCGAATCGCATACAGGGGTTGTGTCTCAAACATCATGGTGTAATTCTTTACGTCTCCTTTTTCAATCTCTTCTCTGATGGTGGACTGAATTTTGTTGATCTCTGTTTCTGAAGATTCATCCTGAATTTTGTCCAGGGAATAGGTCTCAAAAATGAAACGTCCTTTATCTACATTACCACCTTGGACATCTGTGACTGTGCGAATCTCTTTTGATTCCTCTGAGGCATCCCGAATGGCATCAATGGGCTGATTTTCAAACATCCAGGTACAGTTCACCACATTTCCTTTCTGTATGTCTTCAGCCTGGAGACACTTAAGCTTCATCATAGTTTCCTCTGAAGTTGAGGTCATGATATCTGAGGACTGGTTCTCAAAGATGTACTTCATTTTGGACACATCTCCAGATTGGATGTCAATCTCTGTTACCCTCTTGAAATCATGCTCACCCTCTCCAGTTATATTCTCCAGGTTCTCTGTCTCAAACAAGAAGCGAGCAAGGCGGACATCTTTACCTTGAACATCCTCCTGATTAACTGTGCAAGTTTTGATGACTGTCTCTGATTCATCACGTATGGCGTCCAAGGCTTGTGTTTCAAACAGCCAAGTGCAGGTTTTCACATCACCTCTCTGGACTTCAGTCGATTCAGTCTCACTCTTGACCTCCACTTTCTCATACAGGGCATCCATTGGCTGTGTCTCAAACAGCCACCTACAAGTCTTTACATCTCCCTGCTCAATATGGACACCCTCTTTCTTCCTGATCTCCTCCTCCTCAACATTGCTGAAGTACTTGATGGCATCAAGGGGCTGAGTTTCAAAAAGCCACTTGGCTGTTTTGACATCGCCTGATTCAATTTCCTGTTTGGATATACCTTTTATGAGCTGGAATTTGTTGATGCTTTCATCAAACTGATCTATTGGACGCGTCTCAAACATCCATTTGCAGCTGCGGACATCACCTTTGACAACTTCCTCCCTTCTGATTGTCTTCACCTCATGGTACTGGCCAGAGCTGTCCTGCATTGCATACATAGGAGTGGTCTCAAACAGATGCTTGTTGGACCTCACAGATCCACTTGTAACCCCTTCCACCTGTATCTTCTGTGTGTCACATTTGCTGAGGTCCATGGTTTCGAAGATCTCCTTGTAATTTGTGACATCTCCTTTGTCAAGCTCCTCCAAGTTTACAGTGCGGGTAACTTCTTTCTTCTCCTCCCTGATTTGTTCCAGTGGCCTGGTCTCGAACATCCACTTCTGGTGCCTGACATCTCCCCTCTCCTCTTCTGTCATCACCCTCTTTTGGAGTTTCCCAACTTCTGGTAGGTCTTTCAGATTTTCCATGGGAACTGTTTCAAACAAGTGCCTGGCAGAAGTCACATCACCTCCCATAATGTCTTCCACTAGTTGTGGTCTTGCATTGGCATTGTCTTTGAGAGTGTCCATAGGTTGGGTTTCAAAAACCATGCAGTGTTTGCGAACGTCAGCCCCTATGATCTCCTCTTTGAGCAGTTTGGAGCTTTCCCATTCTTCATCTTTGATTGAGTCCAGGGTCTTTGTCTCAAAGAGCCAGCGACCTTTGTTCACTCCTCCTTGGTAGTTGTCTTCCATTGAGACACCACAGATCAGTTTAACTTTGGATGGGTCTTTGTTGATCATGTCCAAGGGTTGGGTTTCAAATAGCCAACGTGAAGTCTTCACATCTCCTTTCTCAGTCTCCTCTCTTCTCACCTTGGTGATCTCTAGCATCTCTCCTGAGTCACCTCGGATGACACACATCGGCAGAGTTTCAAACATCCTTGTGGTCATCTTTACTTCTCCCTTAATCTCTTCTAGCTCTGACTTTAGGCTGAGGAAGTGAATCTCATCGATTGTCTCAGTGTGACTCAAAGAATCCAGGTGCTGGGTTTCAAACAGATAACGGGCAGTTTTCACATCACCGCCAGCAATGTCCTTTGTGTAGACAACCTCAGTGCCCTGGTCATCCTCCTGGTAAATTTTATTCAGTGTGTCTAGTGGCTGAGTTTCAAATAGCCAAGTAGCTGTTCTGACATCTCCTCTTGCAAGCTCTTTCATTTTCCCAGTCTGTTCAACAGAGTCTGGGGTACCTGCCCGAAGAGCATCAATGGGCTGTGTTTCAAACATCCACGCAGTGTACTTGACATCACTTCCTGCTATGATCTCCTGCTGGGCAATGTTCTTGCTGTTGTCCTCGTCAGGTGTTTCATCCTTGATGGAGTCCAGGGGCTTGTTCTCAAACATCCAGCGCATTGACTGCACCTCTCCTTTCAGGATCTCATCCCACTCCAGATACTCCCTTTCTGGGCTCATGCACTTGCTGGGGCTGCCGCTGCTGTTCTCGAACACCGAGCGAGCCTGTTGGATGTCCCCGGACATCTCCTCTTGGTAGGCCATCTCTTGGCTGAAAAAGTCCTTTTCTAGGTTCTTACGCACCTCTGGGTGGATGTGCTTGTACAGGCGCTTGAGCTCAGCCATGTTCCTCTGCTTAGAGTAATAGTCCCTGGCCATGTGGTGGGGGCAGATGTACTCCTGGGGCTGTGGGGAGGGACAACGAACCGGGACCTCACATGGTGCCTGGAGGAACTCTGTGGGAGGAGGTGGGAAGTTCTGCTGCTCCACGGTCTCAGTTTTTTTAGTGGAGGCAGAGGCTGAGGTGGAGGAAGATGATGCTGCCTCCATTGTTCTGGTAACAGCCACTGTTTCATAGTGACCATCTTGAATGACTTTGGATGAGACATTCACTGGAGCCCACTGAAATTGGTTATAATCAACATCAATCTGATTTGTTTGGTTTGGAGTTTGGTTGAGGAGTCAATGTTGTTTTATAGAAAGAAAGTAGGAAGGAAAGGAGGAAAAAATGAGTATAGAGTATATATGAAAATAGAATTGGAATCACAGCAGTCAGAGAGAGACAGAGAGTGGGTAATGACAGTGTTTGTTTGTATTCAATAAATTAGATTAGGCGAACACCCAATATATTGGCATTTGCAGCAACAGACTAATTAAATTGACATTTTATCACCCACATCTCAGGAGTAGCTGTGCCTGTCAACAGGAGTCAATATCGCCTCTGAATCATTCGTGCATGTGGCTTTTATCAGTTTGTAGCAATCAATATTCTCCTCTTGCGCTTGTGTCTCAGTATTAATCAATTTACACCACATAGTATATAGAAATGTACCTGGTATATGGCCATTACTTAGAGAAGTCTCACGATGGGTATCATTACTGGATGTATGATAAGTTGCGCATGTGACACATGTAGTAAACTAATCACAATGGTCGGGAAATGAACCGTATTGATTACCTTCACTTGTTTGCTTGGTGTGGCCTCTTCGATCGTTTTTTCATATTGCTGTTTCAGAGCCTGCGTGGATACTTTGGGCAATTCTTCACCTCCGATCACCCTCACTATACCCACAGGAACACACACACACACACACACATGTAAATTTGTCACAAATAGATAAAAGGATTAAAGGAAAGACAGACAGTTGGACAGAAAGAAAAAAGGGTGGCAGAAAGGAAAAGAGAGAGATTAAGACAAAAAAAGCGAGAAAGAAGCAGAAAGGGAGATGATTCATTTTGTGGTTTGATGGTGGTGATTACTGTAAATCAAAGAAATTTATTTTTTTCTCCGTTATCAAATGGTGTTCTCCCCACTGTCTACAAAATGTTCCTCATGGCGCTAAAATTTACTGCTAATTTTACCCATTTCAATCCACTAAGGAGTCATTTCCAGGCACTAGATCACCCGCATCATTTAAATATTAACAATGACCACCACAATACACTACTCCTTTTCCCCTATATAGGCACAGAGGGACAGGCCAGATGGACAGGTGACTGACAGCTGAGCTCACAAACTCTCTTGATGCTTACCTGTCTCATCAAAGTGGTTCTCATAGCCTGCAGCCACATGGTTTTGGTGAAAGCTCTGCTGCTCGCGGCTAACCTGCAACAACAGAGGAGCAGAGTTAGTTCTATTCTCATTACCTTCCCAGACACCTCAGTCAAGGGGATGAAATGTGTGTGTGTGCATGAGTGTGTGTGTCTGTGTGTATGGTGTAGTGGGGGTTGGAGTACTGAACAAATGGTCAGCCATTAATGTTTTTTTTTTTTTTTTTTTTAAATAACCGCAAGGGCAATTGGTCTTGAACTCAATCCTTATTCACTCATCTGCTGTTTCTTTTCAAATTTGTAAGTGTTCAAAAGGGAGATTGATTTAGTGTTGTTGGAGCACTGAGCGGCATTGCTGATAGGAACACAAATCACTCCGCTGGGCAAAAGCAAAAAAAGAGAGAGAAATCAATAGATATTATTCTGCAGGAATAACTGGGTGAAAGGAGATTAGGTAGAATGATGAACGATTAGATGGATGGATGGATGGATGGATGGATGGATGGGTGTGATTGTGGTTGTGGGGGTGGGTTGGGTGGATGGATGCATGGATGCATGCATGCATTGATGGATAGATGGATGGATAGATGGATAGGTAAATACTGACCTGTTCATTCTCACTGAAGGTAACTCTCTGTGTCTGAGAGCTGGACATCTCCTACAAGAAAGAAAAAAAAGAAATATTTATAACAAGGTGTGTGTGTGTGTGTGTGTGTAGGATAGATAGAGAGAGAGAGAGAGAGAGAGAGAGACATGGATGAGTAAGGACCTGCAGACTAACATCAGTATTCTGTCATCTTTCCTGCCAGCAAAGGCAGGTACCATGACCAATTAAATCACTTCCTCTGTCTGCCTTACACGGCAAAGATAGCATCCATATGGAGGCTAGGTAATACCTAATTGGGCACTAAAGAAGCTCCTTCTGCTGTTTATTAAGGAGTTTCAGTTTGTCTATTTGTCTAGAAAATCTCATGCAGTGACGGCACTGTCTTGTTTTCCATTATTAAGCAGTTTGCCAGAGCACCAGATGAGGTAGTGTGTGTGTGTGTGTGTGTCTGTGCGTGCGTGAACCAAAGTAAACTTGCATAAGTAATGCAGAAAAACACTACACTTGAGCGATGTTGTTTCATTGTTAGGTGATTGTGATTTGGTGTAGTTAGATAAGGTAAGACAAAACAAGATAAGATAAGATGTAAATAAAGAAATGCCCAATGCTAGTGCCGTGACTGAATTTCATAGATGACTTCAAGTGCCTTATATAAACCTCACTTTCACTTTTTATTCACCATGGGCATAAGACAGACCAAATGGTATGAAGATACAATCTGAGGACAATGTTTCAATGCAGGGCTTTTGTTAAGTAGTTAACTTTCCAGTAGTTTACAGGCACTACATTCACTTTTGCCGAGGTTTGTTTTATTGTGCAATTTCTTGCTCAGAAATTAGTTTTACCAAAAGCTGAGCTGGTTGATCATATCACAACTAATGATGGTGGTGACCTCTCTAGTGAAGGTAATTTCACAGCTTTCTCACTGTGTGTGTGTATATATGAGGGGAGTCTGTGTGTATGTGTGTATGTGCACCTGTGTGAATATATTTTTAAAGAGTATAGGTTATCGCGTGCAATGTGGCATTAAGTTATGGCTGTGACACTGCTGTGTGTGTGCGTGTGTGTGTGTGTGTGTGTGTGTGTGTGTGTGTGTGTTTACCTGTACTTTGTGGTGGGTTTGGACGTGAGTGATGGTGCTGTGTGAAGAAGAAGAGGTGGAGAACTCCTGAGTCTCAAACTGCTTTTTCACGCTGGCCAGCCCCCCGGGCAGACAACATGCCTCACTCTCCTCCAGCACCTGCAACACACACACACACACACACACACACACACACACACACACACACATAGGGAGAGAGAGAGCATTATAACTTATAGCCTGAACATATAGTATAATACAGCTTATAGTCCTGTTAAATTGTATTATGACTTACAACTCTGTGTGTGCGTATGTGTGTGTGTGTGTCTGTGTGTGTGTGTGTGTGTGTGTGTGTACATGTGATTCCCAATGGTGTTTGTACTCTCAGAGGGTATATAAGCATTTTGGCCTGAAGGGGGCATCAGAGACCTTACTGGCAGCATCACTACAGGGGTACTTAAGTCTCACGCTCACACTCTTGAACAAATGAGTACACACACACACACACACACACACACACACACACACATACACACACACACACACCCAGACAGGATTACTCCCAAAGTCTGACTCTTACAGTCTAACTCTACTGTTGCAGTCTGCTGCCATTAACTTCGACCTCTGACCCCTAACCTTACCAGCTGTCATCATACCTATGAACAGTGGTTAGGGATGTCAGCATAAGTTAAAAATGAACACATGCACGTGAGCTTAAACGGACACACACACACACACACACACACACACACACACATATGCACAGACTCAAGCCTTGTATTAAAATATTAAAACAGGAAAGGTGAGTGTAATCTGAAACACGAAAAGCTCTCCTTGCCTCTCCTTACTGTTCAGATTAACCAGATAAAGGTGAGACAGACGTGTGTGAGGGTGTGTGTGTGCGTGCAAGAAAGAAAGAGTGCACATGTTTATCTCTGACAGAATTCTGAGAATATACCCATGTTTCTTTAGAGCGTCAGCATTTGTGTGTGTGCCTGAGTGTGTGTGTGTGTGTGTGCGACTGTGTGTATGTATAATAGATTGTGGTGTGTGTGTGTGTTTGTGTGTGTGTGTGTGTGTGTGTGTGTGTGTGTGTGTGCGTATGTGGCCCTCCACAGAGGCGTAAGCGGGTGAATCTGAGAGAGGCTCAGCGTCTCTGTTTCCCCCCTTGAGTGCGTGCTGGGGCTGATAAGAGTGCCTAATACCCCTGAAACGGGCCAAGAGCCGGCCACTCCGGTTACGCCGCTGATAAAACAGAAAACTAATCCTGAAGGGGAAAATACTTTAATACCAGCAGATGAGGATGTTTTGTTGTGTGTGTGTGTGTGTGTGTGTGTGTGTGTGTGTGTGTGCGTGTGTGTGTGTGTGTGTTCGAAGGTAATATTTGTATGGCCCTGTTGCTATGCACAAAAGATGTCAATGAGGCATAGGACATGTAAGACGATATGCATGCATGTATACCGTGCTGTATGTTCTGTGCCATGTCATTGGATGGACAAACTGATACAATAGATTGAATACTTACATTACTGTGTCTTTTGTACTGTGTGTTTGTGTGTGTTTGTTCATGTGTGTGTGTGTGTGTGTGTGTGTGTGTGTGTGTGTATGCGTGTGTGTGTGTATGTGTGTGTGTGTGTGTAGGTCATACCCCAGCGGAGGAGGGGCTGGTGTCCTTCTTGGCCACGGCTGCCTGGTACATGGCGAGTCTCTCCTTGACTGAGACGCCCTCTGTCTCTGGGTCTGTGTATCTCTGACCTGAGTCTTCTGAGCTTACAACAGCGCTGCCTGCAGCTACAAACACACACACACACACACACACACACACACACACACACACACACAGGGCACAGAGCACGTCATTCATTTAGCTGTAACTGAGGGGCTTTTGTCAAGTTATCTTATGTCTGCAAGTATTTCATTGTTTTCAGTTCATTTTCTTTAACGAACCACTACACAAAAGTGAAGGCTGTTACACGGTAAACATTAAACAAATGATGAATAAAAAGGTGTAGTAATGTTGATCTGATGTTGTAATGAAACATGTATCTGATATGACCTTATTGTATGCTATCAAAAAAGCTGTAGTAATGTTAATCGAATGTTGTATTGAAACATGTATCTGATATCGCCTTACTGTATGCTATCAAACACTGTACTGCTGACTGCAGATTACCATGGTGACAAAACATAAAAAAACGTAACCTTTTCTCGTTACACAAACTCCTGACAGACACATGCACGCACGCACATCAACACCACGTCTCAAAGCTTTAAATCTGACCATGGAATTGACCCACACTCAGTGTTAATCCTATGTGTCAAACACTCATGTCAAGACTGGTAATCCAACACAGACTTGTCACAGTTAACCTTTCCTCATCAAACACCCACTGTTGTTTTTTGTGCGTGTGACAAAACGTCCAAAATTAAATGAATATGAATGAATAAAACTAGACAGCCCTTGGTTCTCAAATGCTATAATTATGAGCAAACCTAATCTCTTCCTGTCATAACTTTACTTAAAAAAATGTTTTTACAAAGTCTTACTCTTTTTTGTATAACAAACAAAAACATCCTTGACAGAAATAAATAAACCTTTTGTCTTTTTCTATGAAGTGGTAAGAAGTGCACAGCTTGTCCTTATATTGTCAGTAAGAATTATTTATGAATTCTTCAGAATTATTAATGGAGTATTGTGTTTCCCTTTTTGCCTTTGCGACTCCTTTTAAACCTGCACGCACATAATGAAAGATTTCTAAGTAATATATTAACAGAACAAGTACAAAAAAACTAAACCACATTGCCTTTGCCTGAGAATAACACTGAATCTCCACAGCCAATTTGCTACTGAATTTAATTAATGCATTATCCACCCCCTCTCTACCACCTTCATCAAATGTGAGAAGCCTAAAAGCACACCATTTGTCCAGAGTTACTGCATAGTTTCAGGCCTGCATGGTGTTAGTAAGTGGGAAAAGACAAAGTGAGAATGTAAATGGGAAACCTTAAAGACTTATTCTGCGTATCATTCCCTTTGAGATACCACTTTGAGATACACTTTAACTGTAAAAGAGAGATTCATTTCTTGAAGACAGTATTTTTTGGGGGGGCTTGAACTGTATGCCCCCCCCCCCCCCCCCCCCCCCATTACAAGGCATGAAAAGCAATCTTAATATGAAACACACAATTCCTTGGTGCCGCTTACATAGGTATCTGTCTGAGCATGGCTGATATACTATGAACTAGGATGGGTGAGTTATGGTGCCTGACAACGTTAAACGGTCATTTAGCAGGAGGAGAGTGTGAGCGAAGGTGAGGGAGAGGGTGAGAGTGGACTGAAGTATATCACTGTGTCATCGCGAGGAGGTGTTTCAGGAGAACTGTCATCAGGCAGGCTCCTCTGGAGGCCGTGTGACTCAACACTGTTCCCCCGAAACACCAATTTTAGCTCCTCAAATATGGAGAACATGCTGGGGTAAACTTAGCAGAGAGAGAGAGAGAGAGAGAGAGAGAGAGGGAGGAGTGGTTTAGAGAAAGAGTGAGAATAATGGTAAAGATAGTGAAAGAGAAAGACAGAGAGTTCATTTGAAAATGGAGGGAAAGAGAGACCATGAGATGGGTAAAAGGAGGAATGGCGAGACAGAGTGATGGTGTGGTAGAGAGAACTAGCGACAGAGAGAGAGAGAGAGAATGATAGAGTGGTAGAGAGAAGTTGCGACAGAGAGAAAAAGAGAGAAAATGATGGAGTGGTAGAGAGAGTCACTGAATGAAGAAGAGGGGGAGTGAGGGAATGAGTGTTCAGCAGTGAAGAGCAGCAGCCCAAAATAACAGGGATTTTACGTGTTGCACCCCGCTTGCTCAACCGGACACCCTACACCTGAGGTCAGACGTAACCAAACCCTCTTCAAATAGAGCAGGAGCGTTAGAGGGATAATGCACTCGTTCATCACCGAGGAACGACAGAACATCACGTCACGTTAGAGCACCGCGCCGCACTGTCACTGACTGACGGGGAGATGGATGGATGGATGGATGGATTGACAGACCACCACATACCATGGAGAAAATAAAAGCAAGCGAGAACATGAGAACAATCCCTGGATGTCTGTGTGACTGAGCGCGCGCTCACACATGCACGCGCTCACACGCACGCGCGAACACACACACACACACGCACACACAGACAGACATACATTACCACACGCCAAAGTAATCCAGGCACTGAAAAATAACACCAGCCTTATTTTAGAGCCAGGCATTCACAGAGTCATGTTCCCTACAGGGAAGTGAGTGTGTGTGTGTGTGTGTATGTGTGTGTGTGTGTGTGTGAGAGAGAAGATAAGATTGCCTGAAACAGGAAGTCTTCAGTATATGTTGTAAGAGTTCATTTCCACCCGGCCTATTCACAAACCCTCTTTAATCCTTCGGTACAGCAGGTTCCCGCAGACCACAAACCTCTCTCAGCACTAAACATTTTCACATAAATATATTTATAGAACACACGAGAGGCTGGATTAAACCCTTTAACCTATTAGGGCTTGCTTTGCCTGCTGCCAAATTGTTTTGACTCCATGTCTTGGACTTCTAAGGTCATTTCAAAACCCTCACTAAACCTCAACATGCTTGTTTATCGCCAGTTCAGCCCCTGTTCCCTTGATTATGTAAAAAGAAGAGACTGCTTCGAATTCCTCGGTGGCTAAACTGGGCTACGAGTGCGGCTGGAGCCGTTTTCGGTTTTGGGTTATCGCCCTCGTCTCGGTGGGCTCTGGGGGTGAAGGCCTCCGCGGCATGCGGCTCAGTAGCGCACCATTACAACCCCGAGCTTTACTGTGCCGATGCTGTGAGCGACGCTGTGCGCGTGAGGGAGGGCGGTGAGACATATGCGTGGCGCGCTCTGTGGTATGCAGGCCTCTGTGGCTCAGAGGCTATAAGCAGCATGGTTCCCTTTGCCACCGTACAGCCTATAATAAGACACTGCAGGACTTCCTTGTGCTACGGTGGCTTGTGAGGGACATTAGGCCTCTTTTGTGCAGTGGTCTTTTTCATCATTTTGCTTTGTGCTGTTTGGATTAACTTTTCAATTTCGTTTCATTTGTGTGTTGCTTTCAGCTTTCTTTTTTTTCATACTTTCCCACTCTCTTTCTGCCTTTCTTGGACTCTATCTTTCTTTCTCTTTCAATGTTCTTTCAGCTTCAACAAGTTTACAAAGGCTGGAGACTTTTAACAGAAAACACTGCTTCATAGCACATTGCTAAAGGCTCCCTAATAAAAAAACAACAATCCAGTCAACTGTTAAATGCCGACCTAAAGACCAAACAAAGTAAAATGTTGGTGAATCTTTCACACTCTGTGACTATGTGGGCAGAAAAATCATTAAGGGAGATGCGTTTCCGTCGACTACAGTTCTTGTAGCTTAATTAGGTACTTAGAGCATTTGGGTCATTTGATGATTAAATATACACCTGACCTTTGCAGTAAGTAAGTGCCTTTGGACAAACGTGTCAGCTAAGTGAAAAAAAAAACAAATGTAAATGTGAGAGGCACATTTGCTGCAGTTCAGTGTGAGTAAACACGCTATCGCTCCTCTGCTTCAGATTTCCAGAGTAAATCACAGTCATTACACTCTTACTGAGTGTGCTTGCTGTGTATGCCATGCACACACACACACACACACACTGCCAGCCCACCTCCGTACATGCTCAACCTCTATTATGTAACCATAGCGATTACAATGACCAACCACCTAATTAAAGGGCACCCCGACAAAGATGCTATACCTGCCCACATGCTTAGTCTTTCAGAGTCCTGCAGAGTACACAGCCCTCCTATTCACGCACACACACACACACACACACACACACACACACACCACTGTCTCTCTTTCTCCGTTTCTCAAGCACATACACACATACACTCTCACACTCTCTCGCAGTGTCCCATAGAGGAAATCTCAGAATAACATGCTCTGCTGCATCCCCCTGTGCATACACACACACACAGACACAGACACACACACACACACACACACACACACACACACACACTCACACACAGAGGTGTAATGGGGTGGTGTGGGCAAAGACCTAATTTAACACTCTCTCCAAATAGAAGCCTGCTGTTAAAATTAACCTTCATTTATCCCTGCACGCTCCCGAGTTTGGTGCCTCTCTACAGAGACCAGCGTCCAGGCCAGCGGCCCTTTGGCTTCAAACCAGTACATCTGATTAAACGGTGAGGGCTTGGATGATGGACTTAGAGAAATACTGACTGTCATTTGGTTACCCAATCACACTTCAATTACAAGATCATTCAAACCTACTTATTTGTGCACAACACACTGACACTCACTCACTCACTCACACACTCCTTCACTTACTCACTCACTCACGTACGTCCACCTCCACTTACCTACAACAGCGGTTCCCTGTAAGTGTCACCAGGACGATAAGAATCCCACCAGGAGATGTTGAGCGCAAGTCTGTCCCCCTTAACCAGCAGGCCCTTCTGCCTGACGTCTGAGCTCCAGTCTCAGAGCGTGTGTATGTGTGTCTGTGTGTGCGGCCGACCGCGTGCGCTCCAGAGTTCCACGGACGTCTCTCTGTGTGTCTGCGTAATATAGATGAGTGTGTGTGTGTGTGTGTGGGTGGGTGGAGACCTGCTCCAGACAACTCCTCGCACCTCTATGTCCGTGGCGGATGGGGACAGCTGACTTTATTTTAAACCCCCCTCCCCCTTGTAAAACTACTGGGGGGACTAGATGAGAGAGTGAATGGTGAAGTGTTGGAGGAGGGGGATGAGGGGGTGGGCAATGGGGGTCTTTTTTTAGAGGGTTCCCAACATGCCCGCAACCTGAGGTCAGTGAGATGCGGAGCCAGACGTTCTGAGCGAGAGCTTGGTAACAGGAACCCCCTCTACGAGACAAAATAGACCCGTGAATCAGTTCTGCTCAGAACCAGCTTTGACCTCATTCTTTAATGTAACGTCACTAGAAAGTCATGCTCACATTAGGCATACTTACAGTAACAAAATAACATGCCACTGTGTGTGTGTGTGTGTGTGTGTGTGTGTGTGTGTTATTTGTGTGTAACAGAGCAAACTGAAAATGGAGGCTGATGAAACAGTGCTTATGAGACAGAAAGCCATTCAGGCCTTCTAAGCCTATAGGTTCTAAACAAATCAATCCCTATCTTCTTCTATGACTCGACTTAGGCAAAAATGAGGAATTGGTCCAAGATCCAAGTCCAAGATGAATGTGCGCATGTGTGTGTGTGTGTGTGTGTGTGTGTGTCTTGTGTTTGTTGTGCCTGTATATGTATACGTTGGTTGTGTGTGTGGGAATGTGCATGTTAGAACACTTCCAGTCGTGACGAGACTGGACGAGACGAGATGGATGGCCATTCAATATTAGAAGTCACGCTCCTCCCTTTCTCCCTTTCCCCTCTCTCTCTCTCTCTCTTTCTCAAACACACACACACACTCACACACTCTCTACCTGTTTTCTTTGACAAATCAATTTTTTCACATAGAACACAGAACTCAACCAACAGCACAGCAAGAACATACAGCAGATTAAGAAGTCTCGTAGTCTCCTTTACTGAGTGGTACTGTGCAACAAGAGGTTCAAAAGTATGGCATCATATTTCCCTGGTTATGTTTGGCCACCGTAATCCAAACTGATAAAATACGGCAGAGTAGATTCTATGAATGCTTACATCCAGGTTATAAATGTTCAGATGCTCTACCTGTGATCATCTGTCACTATTTCAGCAGGAAGGGAATGAGCCCATATATTAAAATGACAGACGACAGATTCTCTGTCATAACTTATAGTGACACAAACATCTCGGGGAATAAACACGTGTGTGTTTATGTCTCTGAATGAAAGCTCTCTGAGATCCACTTGAACCTCAATGGGATTTCAGTGGAGGGAGCCCTGTAGATACCCATCCTTGGGAACAGTGACATATTTTCTTTTGTCTCTTGTTTTTTTTTCTTTTTCTTTACAAGTCTTTCCTTTTTGGATATTGAAGGTCTTGTGTTGGGCCTGGGAGGATTACAATTCAGGCTGTCTCAAGGGGTAGATCTTCCTAGATAAACAGCAGACAAAAGCAGCACAGTGGATTTGCACTGGAGAAATGTCTCGTCAGTTACCTCCTTACCCTCTGTTTCCTCCTCTCTCTATCACTCACTCAGCCAGTGACACTTTATCACTCACTTTCAGACTCTCTCTCTCTCTTCCACTTTATCGCTCAGTAAGTCACAGTTTTCCTCTTTCGCAAAAATTTCGAATATTTCTCTCTCCCTTTTTCTATATCTTTCACTTGCTCTACCTTTTTCACAACCAGTCAGACCTTATAACCCCTTTTTAGACTCTCTCTCTCTCTTCTCCTTTTCTTCAGTGAATGTCTCAGTTGCATCATGCGTTCCAATTAGCCTTATGCAACACTCCGAACGGGGGACTAACTCATGACTGACGACACGCAACCTTAGCATACCTCACCGTCACCATGACCCTAGGGATGAACTGCTGTGTCCGTCACCAGACTCCCCCTGTCTTAGCCAGTCAGGGCAGGTCAGTACTGGACGTACAGTATGTAATGGCTTTTACAACGTCTTAAAGGAGAAAATTCAGTGTGAATCAATTTATAGTATATCCCTGTTGTTCCAGGTCACCGATCGCTGTCGGCAGGAAAAAGCAAAAAATGTATACAGCATTGACCAAATAACAAGGCAGCAGCTAACGTTAAATTGTGAACAGTGAATTGCGCTTAGTGAAAATTAAACTGAAAGTAGTTCAGTTCTATTCAGTTAATGTCAGTTAATATTAACCACCACTTTGTTATTCGGTTTATGTTGTATCAAATATTCACATTCTTTTTCCTACCATCAGATCAGTGGCCTGAAACGAGAGGGATATGGAATGATTCACATCAGATTTCTCCTTTAAAGGTTCAGATGGGGCTTTTATATGGTCCCTGTGGTACCCGACCTGTCCTGTTTAAGTGTGGTCAGTCAAAAAAATCTATACCAGCTATACCAGCTCAAAGTTACTTCAGGTTTGTGGAGCTTGGCATGATTGGCAGTTTCTTATACTAAATCACATGGAACCTTTTGCCACAAAATTGTGCACTGCTCTTTAAACAAGACACTGAATATTGAGAGGGGACAAACAAGCTACATCCAAAAGAAGGATGATAGGAGTGTCAAATCAATTAAAAAAAAACAAAACGTATCTTAATATGATGGCAAAAGACCCATCATTGTTGCTAGTGAAATGGGTCTGTTCTGGTGATTAGTATTGCCTTGTACTAAACGAGTGTCATTGGCTGTGAATCTTCAGGAAATGCCATTTGAGCTACAGGAAGAGACAAGTGTTTCCATACACAACCCAGTTTAAAAAACAAATAAATCAGACAAGAGTAACAAGGGTGAGAGAGTATTATTCTATTGTTACTTGAACATCTACCCCAATTTAGAGAAGGTCAGGCAAGTACAGAACGGAGTTTAATAAACTAAAGAACTCAAAGATGAATCAGGTGAACGACCACAGGCTCTAAAGGTCACCACTTTATTTTTGACCTTCCTGCTACTTGCAGTCATGCCTACAGTCCTGTAAAAAAAAAACACCCCACTGAGCTCTACCACACCTTGGCTTCCGAGTATGCAGTCCTCTTCCGTCCTCTCCTTTCACTGTCACCACACACACACACACACACACACACACACACATTGCACACAGCCCTGCACAGAAGAGCTTGCAACCCCGATTTGGCCTGATCTGATTCTGATCTGGTAGGATGCGATCGATGAGGAGTCTGCATTAACAAGGATCTATGTGAAGAGACTAGGGCTCTTGGCAGACCTGCAGGCAGATGGCCAAGCAGACAGGGACTGCTGCTGTTTTTCTCTCTCTCTCTCTCGTTCACTCTGTACCTCTCTGTAAGTTATCTGTGATCCTATATCTCTCTGCCTCTCTCTCTCTGTTTGGTACTTGTGATTCTCTCTCTCTCTCCCTCTCTCTCTCTCTCCCTTCTTCCTCAGGGGTTCTGTGATCCTCTCTGGCCCAGGGCTCGGCTCCCTCCCTGGGCATGAATAAATAAGCACTCTCCAGCAGTCCTGGGCCTCCATCATCCTCCACAGGTCTCCACAGGTGACTGTCATCCATTATGTACACTCGGGGGGGAAACAAAGCCAGGTTACATACCAACACCACCTCCTCCACCCTCTCCATCTCAATCACCACCACCACCTCCTCCAGCTTCCTCCCCTCCACTTCCTCCAACTCCACCACTACAACTTCCTTCACCTCCACCCCCTCCATCTCAACCACCACTCCTCCACCTCCAACCCCATCTCCACCACCAGCAGCACAGGCACATAGGGGGCTCAAAGAGCAGTGAGTGTGACACAAACAGCACATGTAGAGTTCAGATGCAAAACCCTCTAAGTCCATTTCAAGAAATATGCAAAAATGAAGTTTTAATACTAACAAAAAGTAATCTCTATCAAACTGCAATTTAAATATTATTATGTACATTATGAAGATTAGGATGGCCAGATACAGAGGCAGACAGACAGATTGATGGATGGATAGATAGATAGATAGATAGATAGATAGATAGATAGATAGATAGATAGATAGATAGATAGAATAACCATAGATGGATAGATATGGATAGAATAGGGAAGAGAAAGGGAGAGAGAAAAAAGTAGACAAGAGAGAACAACAAAAACAAGTGGTGACAAGAGGGCCACTCTCTCTCTCTCTCTCTCTCTCTGTGTGTGTGTGTGTGTGTGTGTGTGTGTGTGTGTGTGTGTGTGTGTGTGTGAGTTGACTGCTTGACTGGCTCTGTATATGTCACACGCGTGCTAATGCTATAACCAGACCACCCTCAACATACTAATGAGCTGCTCTCTGGCAGAACTCGAACTGACTGCAGCTGCATCCTTGTGAGTGTGTGTGTGTGTGTGTGTGTGTGTGTGTGTGTGTGTGTGTGTGTGTGTGTGTGTGTTTGTCTAAGAGTGCTCTGGCAAGCACAGATAATACCCCTGAAATTAAAACATGGATTTTCCAACCCTCGCTGTCTCATAGCTCATACTCCATCTCTCTTTCTCTCTGCCTCATGCTCTCCCTCTCTTCTGTTTCTCTCTCTCTCTCTCTCTCTCTGTCACACACACTCTCTCTTTCTCTTTCTCACTCTTGCTCTCTCTCTCGCACACACACACACACACACACACACACACACACACACACACACAAACTGAAATAAATGCCCATAGATGGTATGTGACAGGACAAGTTGCAAATGGGAAATGTGTTGCCAATAAGTCTCATTATAACCATTCATATTTAAGAGTCACTACAAACTGCTGGAGTCGCACAAGATCTGCATAAGAACTGGATAAGATCTGTAACATCTGGCTGAGTTGAGGCCTGGACCTGGCCCAAACTTGGCCCAAATCTGGTCTTGGGACTTGCTTGCCTGCTGTTTTTTTATTTTTTTATTTTAGATCAGTCTGACTCACTTGCAAATACAGCACCGAAGACAAGGTGCAAACACAGGCAACAGACATAAACACACACACACACACACACACACGCAAACACACACGCAAACACACACTCACACACATGCATCATGCACATACAAGCACACAGACTCATACATACATGCAAACCTAGTATGGAACTGAAGATAAGGTCTTGCACCCGAGCATCTGAAACCCTTCAGACTCAATTTCGAAACCATATGACTCACACACTCTCCAGTCCCTCAATCACCTGACTCACAGGGGCCTGTTGCCCCAGGGCCCAAATAGAAAAGCAAAGACCAGGCAATTACACATATGGGGGACTTCTGGGCCTGACCTGGCCCCGTTCTGGCCCCGGGTCAGTTGCTATTTCAGTCCAGTCTCACACACAAGCATGGAAGATGAGATGAGGCGTGAGGACGAGGTACAAGAGACACTTCAGACTCTCCTGAGTCGGGCCTCGATTTCAGAAACATACCCCATGGGCAGGCCACAGAGTCATCATCATATGACTCGCAGGTGTGGGCTCAAAACAGCACTACACACACAAGCACACACACTGAATCTTGTGGTTTTACTAGCATGTTAACAAGGTGATCTATTTAAAAGCTGTATCACCCAGAATAGAAGATGAGGTATCAGTATATGTGCGTGCGTGCGTGTGTGTGTGTGTGTGTGCTACGCTGTCTAATGTTGTCTAATGTCACCCTGACTGATGCTTATTTTAAATCTTGTATGAAAGTAGACATCTCTTTATCTTACACTTGTCAATCATAAAACAGAGAAAAAACAAACAAACGAAAAAAAAAAACATTTGTATGACTGAGAAGAAGCTACTTTTGCCATGTACATATGCAATATACAATGTCCTGATTGCTTTGAGTATATTATGCCTTAAAGACCTACAGTTCTATTCGTTTCCCATTCAAAGGAGCACCACTCATTCAAAACATCTGCCAGTGTGTCTTAACTGCAGTTCGCTTGACAAAGCTTATATCAGAAAATACACACAAGTTTTGAGAATATGCGGTGCTTTTGAAAAGAGTGCGTTAGCTAAAGTCTGGTGCCCTCCAGGCACAGACAATCCTTTGAGAGGAACTGGGCTTATGTCCCTGATAATATCATACTGCCATGGTGTATCATCTCATCTCCTAATACCAACACATCCCCAGGATGTGTAAATATATTCCTTTACAAGATCATCCCGGCAGCTTGCAGAGGTGGAAAAGTCTTGCTTCAGAGAGGACCAAATAAAACTTCAGAGAGTGCTGCATGTGTTGGTCATACACTTAAACAACAAAGATGATCTCACTTATTAGTTCAGGGTGAAAGAAGGGGATGCCATGCACAAGAGCTGACTGATTTCAGAAACCTGTTCTGTATTAAAAACAAACACCGAAAACGTTTTTGGAGTTACGCACCAAGCGAAATACCTAATAAGACAAAGACACAGACGCCACCTCTATGCACCTCGGTGACCCACAGGGTCACATGGCTGAAGAGTTGTGCTAATTGGAATCAGATGATTTACGTGATGACATGAATAATTGTAAAGGACAGGTGGTAGTAAGTTCACTTTCTAAGACCAGACTTTGCCACCTCTGGTCTTAAACTCAGACTCAGCAGGCTGGGCTGCAGGTTAGGCATGGCGGTAGCACCCTGAGGAAACCCTCTTCAGGGCTCGACTAATTGGATTGTTTGTCTGCATCACTTTGGTCTCATTGATTTGATTCCATTTCAGGAAGCCTGCTACCTATTCGGAACGACACTCGTAGGGCAAAACCTCTCTGGGCTGGAACCAATAAAATGACAACATTGATGTTTTATTCATTTCATTTTCATTTTTTAATTTGTCTGTGTTTACAATCCAAGACGCTCAAAAAATTAATTAAAAAGCGGTCAATACCGAAATGAATTGGACACATACTGTACGGACATCTTATGCTATATCATCTCATCTCTGTACGCAATGTTCTGTATCTTGTCTAACCATAATGAGTCGATCTCTGCCGAGCCTTATCAGATAATAGAGTAGATAAGAAAACATGAGCACAAGCACACTACCAGCCACTAGTCAATGTTTCAGTTATACCAAAGAGAAGACAAGGAACACAGACTAACACACATGAAGTCACACGCATACGCACGCACACACACACATGCAAACACACAAACAGACAAACATACAAACATATATACATACATACAGTATATACACACATACAGAGATGCAGACATACATAGAGACAGGCAGAGATGCAGACACACATTCACACACACACACACACACACACACGCACACACACACTCTCTCTCTCTCTCTTTATGTCCATAATATCTAGGACATGATCTAAATGCTGATATAAACGACAGAGGAACTAAAAACCACAGTGAACGTCAGCAGCAGCAGAATGTGTTCAGTAAGTAATGGTTAACTACTCTGACTGCAGCCCTTCACTTCCTTAAAATAAGAATAAGCAATAAATCTGTATTATCGTATGATAAAAAAACGCATCTGTATTACAGAACAAGAATGAAACTTGAAAAGCACTTGGAAAACGCAGACATCCACCAAGCAATATAGGTCACTGACCCAATATAATTCCAGATGATTTTACGGATCACCACCAAATCATCTCTTCCTTATCCTAATAGCCACGTTGTCCGAAAATTTCATCCAAATCCGTGCAGTACTTTCCAAGTTACCTTGCCCAGAGACAGACAAACAGACAGACAAACAGACAGACAGACAGACAAATGCTGGCGAAAACATAACCTCCTTGGCGGAGGTAATGGACTCTGAAAATAAACAAGTTAATAAATAATTGGAACTTTTAAGCTTCAGTTGAAGTCACATGTGTGTGTGTGTGTGTGTGTGTGTGTGTGTGTGTGTGTGTGTGTGTGGTAAGGTCTGTGTATGATAGTGAATAAAAATGTGATGACTGTTTGAAAACAGCCAGATAACAGGAGCAGCTGCTGGAACTGAGACATAAGCAATCAGTGATTACACAGCTGTCAACAATGTAAGCATGTCACTGGTGCTAGTGCTATGTGTGTGTGTGTGTGTGTGTGTGTGTGTGTGTGTGTGTGTGTGTGTGTGTCTATGTGCGTGTGTGCACAAATGTGCATGTTGTTTGTGTATGATGTGGCCATCTCTGTTTGTCTGTGTCTGTCCAGGTGTGTTATGTGTGTGTGTGTGTGTGTGTGTGTGTGTGTGTGTGTGTGTGTGTGTGTGTGTGTGTGTGTGTGTGTGTGTGTGCGCTACTCACAGGAGTTTAGCTCCTGATTGGTGGACATCCTGTCAGTATTTGATCCCTCGATCTTCAGGTCCTGTGGTGGAGTGTGGAAATGAGCTGCCGTCCCTCGCCTGGGGCTGAGTGAGCCTTTGACTTCCTGTTTGTCAGTGTGTGTATGTGTGTGTGTGTGTGTTCGTGAGAGAGAGAGAGAGAGAGAGAAAGAGAGAGAGAGAGGGAGGTGAGCAAATGAACTGAAACACCTATGACCTCCCACAGGGGAGAGGCGGGGTCAGAAAACAGCAAGTTAGGTACACAAATACACACACACACACAGGCACACACACACACACACACACACACACACACACACACACACACACGTGTGCAAACTCATTTAAGCGCATTTGCAAACACATACATACTGGCAAACGCACGCGCACACACACACACACACACATGCACGCACACACATGCATGCACGCACACACACCAGAAACATTTGTCTAAAAGATTGAAATCTCATCTAGATATCTGCAAACACACATACACTGACCCTGAGAGCTACCTACAGACACATATTATAAAGCACTCACCCACACACATTAACACATCAAGACAACACACACACACACACACACACACACACACACACACACACACACATCGCAGCTTCACCACAAGCTTAAACTAAGACACACTATCTTGCTCACACGTGGTCAGATTGAAAGTTCCATAAAGGTCTTTGCACACTGAAAATACACGTCTTCATCCTGTTCTCTTGTGTGTAGGTTTCAGCTGTGTGTATGATCACCATGTGTGTGTGAGTGTGTTTGTGTGTACTTTCACAGGTTCATGTCTCTTTGTGTGAAAGTCAAAAAAACTTTCAGTGCATTGTATGCGTTTGTGTGTGTGTGTGTGTGTGTGTCTGTGAGCATGTGTACTTGTCAGTGTGTGTGTTTGTACCTGCCTTAGCTGGCTGGCACAAGCACAGATGACCTTGAGTTTGAAACAAACCATCCAAAGGAAAAGTACACAGATTAATATAACAAAGTGCTCTCTTTCCCTCCCTTTACCTCTCTCTCTCTCTTTCTCTCTCTCTCTCTCTCTCTGCTGTTTCTCTCTTTCTCTCTCTTCTCTCTCTTTTTTTCACTCAATCATGGTCACAGGCAAGCGTACACATTCACAAACACACACACACAGACACACACACACACACACACACACACACAATCACTAAGGGCATCGTATCATAATGAGAAACTTGTAAAGGAAGTACTAAAAACCCACACTGGATGTTAAATAAAGAACTGCCCTCCCTGTGGTTTTTCACTCGCCTTCAAATGACTGAGCCAAATGACTTGAAACCCCTGCTGCCAAATTATTAAAAAGAGACACTTCCAATGACACTTAGAGAACTGGAGACAAATCTTTGCCAGTCACTCGTGCTCTCAGAGAAATCAGACTAGCAACAGATTCACCAGTTCTGCATCTTGCAGGTATTCCTCTGTATATGATGCTTGATCGGCAAAAAGGTTAAAAGCACAGGAAGGCAAATTCGCTCCAGCTCCAACTTGGCCTGTCCTCGCTATTGCTACCTCTTTCTATGTCCGTGACTATCTCTCTCTCTCTCTTTCGTCTTCGTCTGATTTGTTTAAGCAGTAAATTCATGTTCCCTCTCTCTCTCTTTCCCTTTTGCTATCTCTCCATCTCACCCAAAAGCTTTCGGAGAAACAAGGCAACTCAGGGCAAGACCACACACTGCACTGTCTGTAGAGCACTGCTGTAAAGATATTTAGACTGCAGGCAAGTAGTGTGCTTTTAGCATTACTACCTGATCTGTGCTGATTAAAACACCCCGACCTACAGTATGCACCAGGAGAGACTAAGACAGAGACAGAGAGAGAGAGACAGAGAGAGAGTCTACTTGTATGTAGATATGAGGATCTGAGGAGTACTGAAAGACAGGTCCAACGACACCAGTGGGCACATTTGCTCCACCTGTGGGTTAGTGTGTGGCACCTGTGGGTGGGTGTGTGGCTCCAGAATCAGCCTTTATAGTCCCATAAAGTGGCTCCAACGCCAAAGGCGCTAACTCCCCCCACCCCATCTCGTCCCCTCCCCCTGGAGCATCATCAGACACGATAGACAGCTAATATATCAGTATGCAATTTGAGCGTTGGCAATAATGTTATTGAAACGTTCATGCCAATAAAGCTGTCTTGAATTGAATTTCAGTGTGTGTGTGTGAGAGAGAGAGAAATAGAGACACAGAGAGAGAGAGAGAGAGAGAAAGAGAGAAAGAGAGAGTGGCGAGTCGTCAGCCCACTTTAGGCTCAGCTCGCTGCGCCTCTCTCGCCGCCTCACCAACTCAGCGGGACACTAACACACCTCTGTGTTGTTTTCCTAAAATATTTGCAAATCAAATCAGCTCTCCTGCGGCGTTTCCACGACGATAGCTCCCTGAGGAGACCATGTGACTACCAATGGAAATGACAGGGAGCGCAGCTTGACACACACACACACACACACACACACACACACACACAGAGATAGTGTAGACCACCCACACAAATTCAACCTGCTACTTAAAATAATGCAAAAAACACTTAGAAGAACACATCTGTCATAGTCAGACATTACAGAGCACTCTAAACCCCTGAAATGTGTGTGGGCTACCCAACTCTTTTTGTTCTGTCTGCATCTATCTTTTGCCTCTCTCTCTCTCTCTCTCTCTCTTTCCCTACCTCTCTCTCAATTCAATCCAGCTCATTTCAGTTCAATTCATTTCCATTCAATTCAGTTCAATTCTAAAGTTCCTAATTGCAATGACAAATAGCTTTGTAGTGCCAAGGCAGTTATTGCATACATCTCTCTCTCTCTCTCAAACAGAATGGGGCACCTCTTTCCCCAGTCAGTTTCTTTATCATACACTCTTTCTATCCCTCTCTCATACACAGATGAGAACATCTGTGTGTCTTGGGACCCTCGACATGTGCCAAGTGGCAAAAAGATGTCAGGTGATCAGGTGAGGTCAGAGGTCACCACCGGGTAAGGCAGTCAGGCAGTAAACAGGAAGCAGCTCTTGATGAATTGAGGAAACAGACGCTGCAGCTAACAACGGACAGTCATGTCTTTTTCCTTTTCTCTTTCTAACTGGACTGGTCTATGCTCTCAATATTCATTTCTTGTGACATACAAATCATCATACAAAATATATCCAAATCAGCGTGTGTGTGCGTATGTCTGAGTGTGTGTGTATGTGTGTGTGTCTATCTATATGTTTCAATATATACCAAGATGTAATGCACCTGCACATGTTGAAATGTTTGTACACTATTATTTTCTATGTGAGGTTGTCAGTTCGGATTTCTGCAAGGGGTTGTGCGGTTGAGCAAGTTCTGTTCTATCTGTTTAAGAAACCGTAGGTGAGTTTTCAGGAACTATATGTCCCAGCATCGTTTGCACAGGCCTCGATATTGAAGTTTACCATTTATTTGTGCTGGAGACCGTGGATGTTCCCCTGCCAAATTGCTAAATGATTGGAGTCATTTAATAATGCTGAAAGCAGGTTGGTCTCTGGGCCCACCGCAAGAAGACATTTCATTTAGTTTAATAAAATCAGTGGTATTGCCTGCAGTAGTACAACATCTGTCACTGGAGGTGCATGTGTGTGTGTGAGAGAGAGAGACAGAGAGAGAGAGAGAGAGAGAGAGGCGGGGGGTGAGTGTGTTAGAATGTGTGTATGTGTGTGTGTGTATGCACGCGCACACATGTGTGTCTGAGAGTGTATTGTGATTGAATGTGGAATTTTTCAGCAGTTCATCCACTATCTGACGAAAGGCTAATTCTCCCGAGCCTTAAGATGTTATCAGGCTTTTCTGTTGAACACCTGATTCATTCAGTCTGCATCTAGATGTGTGTGCGTGTGTGTGTGTGTGTCTTGGTGAAATCTGTGTGTTTTCTATGTGTGCACTTGTGTGTGTGTGTGTGCGTGTGTGTGTGCATGCGTGTGCACGTTTGCACATATGGGCTTGTGTGTGTGTGTGTGTGTGTGTGTGTTTGTTTGTTACCAGGATGTAAGGTAACTTTAGAATCTGCTCAGTAATTTAAAAGTAATCCTGCCTCCATTTGCGACTGACTTAATTAGACCTTGGCTTTAAAATAACCATTTACATGAACAGTTTTTATGCATGACTGGATAGCTTCACATTTTGTGAATGTGTGTGGAATAACACTATCAACTTCACAATTAATTAGCCTGCCAACATTTCATGTGGGTAAAATATTGCATCCCTTATATAATCACTTTAATTATAAAATTTGCTCAAAACATTGCTGTAATCATAAAAGTTTCTCAGAAAACACTGATGTAGTTATTAAATTGCCTCATAAAGACAAGTGTAGCTGAGTCAGTCCCTGCCTCTGTTGAGTGTGTGTGTGTGTGTGTGTGTGTGTGTGTGTGAGAGAGAGAGAGAGTGCAAGAGAGGGTGATAGAGAGTGTATGAGAGTATAAAAGTGAATGAGAGAGTATGAGTGTGTGTGTGTGTGTGTGTGTGTGTGCGTGTAGTGTTTGTGTTGGTAGTTAGATGTGTGTTGCATGTGATGTCACCATCTTTAGCCACTAGATGTACGTTGTCACTTGTTCTCAGATATCGTCACACATACACACGTGTAAACACACACACATGCACACGCACACACACACACGCACACGTTTAAAATCCCATATCAATTTTCTCAAACAATTTGCTTTGTAACTCTCGATCCTGAAATTGAAATTTGGCTATTACGACTGAAGCCGAATGAATCGCTTCTCTTATTATCTTATTATTATTTGATGTGTTTCATTCCAGCATGACCAGACTATGGAAATGCATTCTGTGCTGTGCAGCACGGCTGTTTCCTGCCTCTTCCCGTTTGTCATCCTGCCTTCAATTCTCAAAGCAAATGTTAAGCACTCGGCTTCTCCCGGTGGCCTGCATTAACAGTCTGCATTAACGCTACTATCTGGGAGAAAAATAAATCCCACACTGATGTGCCTTTGTACGAAGCTGTCAGGGTGAGAGAGAATTTCTTTGTTACATTACCTCAATTTCCCTCCTGTTGTAAAGTTTCTTGATCAATTGGTATGTCTCTCGCTCTCTCTCTCTCTCTCTCGCTCTCTCTCTCTTTGTGTGTGTGTGTGTGGTGTGTGTGTGTGTGTGTGTGTGTGTGTGTGTGTGTGTGTGTGCAGTGCAGATATCTATCTTTTCTCTTTTACATTTTGGTTTGTCTGTATAGTGCTGGCACCTTGTTCAGGGTAGTATAGAAAGGTGAGGTGAGGATTTCTTTCATTTAAAAATCTTAGCTCTCTCTGTATGCATGTGCACGTGTGTGTATGTTGAGGTGGTATTTGTGTGTGCGTGTGTGTGTGTGTGTGTGTGTGTGTGTGTGTGTGTGTGTGTGCGTGCGCGCGTGTGTGTGTTGTTTGGCTGTGTGCTAAGTAAACATCCTACAAAAAAGACCGACTGGCAAAGGATTGGAGTTCAGTAAACCACCCCACACACATACACACACACACACACACACAACTGAAAGTACAGCTTATCTACATTTTAGTGAAGACACCCTCTCTTGGAAGCCATTTTTGTCTGAATTCAAATCTGAGCAAAATCATCTGCTTCACACACACACACACACACACACACACACACACACACACTCACACAAACATTCTAACTCACACAGATCCTCTCTTGCACACACACACACATACACACTCTCTTCCAAACAGAGGCTGATTTGGTAGCAGAGTTGGATCAGAGTGATCACCTTCATGGCATTTCCAAAAAATATTAGGTTCCCCCTCAAAGACACAACCAACAGTGGGCCAACAAAAAGAGGTGTGTGTGTGTGTGAGAGAGAGAGACAGAGAGAGTGAGAGAGAGAAAGAGAGAAGGAGAGAGAGAATGAGAGATGGAAGAATGGAAGACAGACAACAGCCATATTGCAGAGAAGAGGCTCTATAATCTCTCCTACTCTTTGACTTCCTGAGCTCTTCTCTTCTCCTCTTCCCTGTTGTTCAAGTATACACCCACCCACCCACACACACACACACACACACACACACTCACCATCTCTTTCAATACACCTTGAACTAGGACAAAAGCCCTGCCAATCAGAGCTGATAAAAAAAAAATCACTCTATTCTGGCTAAATGTTAGCTAGTACAGTATGTAACTGTTTTCAAATGTTTCTCAAAATGTGTTCAACCTCTGTGTGGCTGCTTCTTTAAATGCTGAAAAGCAAGTGCCTTGGGCTTGCTGCAGAAGGCTGCCACACAAAGAAAAGTTGTTTGATTGACTCCTTATTGAAGCTGAGCTGCTTGGAGCGCTTTGCAGTGAAAAGTCCTTAGCTGTGTTAATGTCCTTGCTGCTACGTGTGTGTTTGAGGGGCGAGGGGAGGGGGAGAGAGTGCAGTAGTGTGTTCGAGCTCTCTGGGCTGCTTTATCTGTTGTGAGTGTTCGGAACAAGCTAACCTTGACTGAGCGAGCGGCTCACTGTTTGTGTTCCTGCCACTGTCTCGGTTAATGCTCAGCGATCAAGCACACTGCCACAGTGTTACATGATGGGGCCACGGGAATCAATTAACCCCTGGTCATCGCACTCGTGTTTTCACAAACACACACATACACACATGTACGCACACACACACACACTCACTCTAGCATGCTCATGCATTCAAGAACACTCATATGCACTACATGTATATTTTAGTATGTTGTGGATATTTTGCACATAGAAACACACACAGACACTTTCTCTCTCTTTCAATACACACACACAATCTCTTCTGCTCGCTTTCTTTCACACTCACACTCACATACGCACACACACAACACACACACACACTTACACATATACACACATCCAAAGTGATCTCCTACTAATGCTGGGCCCTCACCATGGCAACTATGCTCTCTTGAGTCACCCTGAGAAGGCAGTGTTTAATCCGTTTGGCAATGTTACATAAACACATACAAATGATAAATGTTAACATGAGTTTGCATTTCACGTTTGCGTCACAGTCAGATGGACTACCTGAATGTTCATACACATACTCATATAGTAAACCAATACACACACACACACACACACACACACACACAAACTCAAAGAAAACACACTTGCACACATACAGAGTTTCTCTTTTTCTCTGACACCCCCTCTCTTTCTCTGCCTCTTCCTCTCTCCCCCTCTCTCTCACACACACACATGCAAATGAAAGTGGCAGCAGAAATATATGAAAACTCACACTTCAAACCATTGACTCATATTCCAGTGACTTCATTAAAAGATTCATATCTTCACAGAAAAACAGTCTCTCTCTCTCTCTCTGTGTGTGTGTGTGCGCATGCACACACATGCGTGTGTTTCTGCGTGTGCATGCAATAGAGGGAGAGAGAGAGAAAGAGAGAGAGAGAGAGAGAGAGAGAGAGAGAGAGAGAGACTCATTCCTTGCTATACATAAAGTAAAATACAATCATGGAAGAGTGAAGAGGAGAAGATAAAATTGTGAACATGCTTTTCAAAGTGAAGCACATACAGGCCAGGGGAAAACAACAACAAAGTGTTACTTTAATGTCAAAAGATATAAAAAGCTGATTCACCACGTGCTGGTCCCTATCGGCAATGAATTATCTTGGCCTCATCTGATAGCAGAATGCGTCTCTAATTGTCAGCAGGCTTCTTTTCAAGTCCTTAGACGGTTGATGGGTTCTAAACTATCTCTGGTGAAGTTCAATATTTTTTATTGCTGTGCCAGAGAGCTGTGTGCTGCTCAGAGAGGCTCCATCATTTTAGGTGTGAAGATGATGTATCAGAGTGAATTCCTAACACTGAAGCATGCTGGACCAGATCTACCAGAGGTCAATGCAAAGTCCTAACACTGAAGCATGCTGGACCAGATCTACCAGAGGTCAATGCAAAGTCCTAACACTGAAGCATGCTGGACCAGATCTATCAGAGGTCAATGCAAAGTCCTAACACTGAAGCATGCTGGACCAGATCTATCAGAGGTCAATGCAAAGTCCTAACACTGAAGCATGCTGGACCAGATCTATCAGAGGTCAATGCAAAGTCCTAACACTGAAGCATGCTGGACCAGGTCTATTAGAGGTCAAGACTTTCTATTCTATTCAATGCAAAGAGATGCATGGGGAGGGGGTAGGAGCATGATGATATGGGTCTGGATATCTACAAAAACTGCTGGGGGGGATCTTATTTATACTTTGCACCTAGAATGCATGTACCAAAACAAGATTTCTTCCAGGCGTTTGGCAAAAGATAACTTATCATGAAGGAAGTACACTGACAAAGTACATAGACAAACTCACACAGAAGGATTGGCTGGCCTGGGGTTTTGTAAAGAGAAACGCAACCCTTCTAACTAAAGACAGAAGAAAGTCTCTGCACATTTTGGATAGCTGTGTTAAAATGTTCAAAAGACATGACAGATGAAAAAAGCAGGTTGAATTAATTGTGTATTGGTAGTGTAGTGGTTAAGGAACCTGGCTAGCGTGTAAGTAGCCTGAAAAGTTGTGGGTTCGAATTGTTGTGCCTTGAGCAAGGCACTTAACCCTAAGTTGCTCTAGGGGAGACTGGCCCTGAACAATCGAAGTTGATGAGTTGTAAGTCGCTTGGATAAAAGCGTCTGCTAAATGCATGAATGTAAATGAATGAATGTAAAATTAATAAAGTGGGCAAAAAAGTTTGGAAAAAATGAACTGATATGAGTGCTGAAAAACATAAATCTCAGTAATGAAAGGTGTCCTGCTTTTGCTGTAGGGAAGTCCAGTAATTCTTTCCATGGTAGACCTTACTTTATCAAAATACATCTGCATGTAGGAGTAACTGCCCAGCTGTTATTAAATCAAAAGTAATGCATTCATTGTAGGATGATATAAATTTAGACCTTTTGACATGTAAAAAGCCAAAACCAACCAAAAGCACCAAAAAGAACCACAGCAAATGATTATTAAATGAACTTATTTATTTTCTTGCCAACTTTAGATTATTTTTCTTTTTTTTGTGAGTGCGAATGGACGATTGTGCATTCTTGTTGTACGTCTCAGTCACATTGTCTTGGTTGTTGCTCAGCCACACTGGGACCCCCCTGCCTTTAACACATGGGATTTAACACCTTTCCTGTGTGTCTGAATGTCTATTGTTTTTGACAGCACACACCAAGCCCTGCCCGTGATGATGACTTCACCCCTCCCTCACATTGGCATGCGCCAGGCAGGCTCTGTAGGCATAGCAACAACTCCCTGGCACCTTCCCTCCGCCCCGGTCAAGGGTATGCAAACAAACCAGCAGCATTCCGAACACCCTGACTTGACGCCTGAATGCAGGCGGGCAGGTGGGTGTGTGGGCGTGCAGGCATGAGTTACGATCTCTGGGTCTCGACAATTCATCCGTATTTAACCTAGCAGCACCCCTGAACGTAATCCCTCATTCATCACGGTGCCCTAATAACACCCGCTGATGTTACACGCACTGTGTGTTCGTTTGGTGTTAGCTAGCATGCTAGCACGGGCGAGGAGAATGAGGAATCAGTTACACAAACACACAGGAATAGAGTGCAGAGTGACAAGCAAGTGACAAACTGCCCGCTGCATGCAAACAAAGGCACATGTACATACACACACACACACACACACACACACACACAGAAATAAAAATACACTCAGATATGTACACGCACTCTTCTGATGGTAAATAAGGGCCTGCCAAAGATGGAAAATCATGACATCAGCTGATGGACAGCATAGCAAAGTGTTTTGAGAACAATCAAATATATGCCTCCTGAGAGCAGGAGGGGTTAAAAACAGAGCGATGAAATACACCACTGTAAACAACATTAATGAGATATACACACATACACATACACACACACACACACACACAAACACAACCACCACCACATCAACAGTATGCGACTGACAGAAAGTAATGAGGAATTTCTCATTCGACAGCGCTTATTCAAAGTACACATAGTCACTCAGAGGACATTGTGTGTGTGCGTGCTGTTTGCGTCTGTGATTATATATTTATAAATATAAACTCTTTCCAATCATGCCAATAAAGCATGCTG
>PYXC01000495.1:7927500-7965000 GCA_015244755.2 Tenualosa ilisha | reverse complement strand
GGCACAGACGTTTGTTAAGCTGTTCTATTTTTGCAAGGGGGAGGGGTCCAGCTCTCATACACTGATACAGAAGATCACTGAAAAGTTTATATTGTGACGTTATGTGACACTTTAGCTTATGCAGAACTATTCACGTTTGCTCCCAATGTAACATATTATATTGCTCTATTGCTCTTATTATATTGCTATATCTTGGTCAGTATTCAATGATCTTTTCTGCTACTCTTCACATTTACGGCACTGTGTTCTACACTGCTGCATCACAAGAGTTTCTGCGTCTCTGCGTTGCTTGGTACCAATCCACTAAAAGAGACACACAGCGGAAGAATGACTTTTTTTTGCTTTGTGTCATGCCCGGCAATACTCCTTAACTGTTCTAAAATCACTGGGACCTATGACCTCACTTCCTCTTTGTCACTGTATAGAATCTGATACACTCTCAGATTCACCAGATATTGGCTGATATCAGAGTCACATAAAGCAGTGTTTCCCAACCCTTTTTTGTCTTGTGTTCCCCCTGAGCCTTTTTGTCATCCCATGAGTACCCCTCACTCATACGTGTTGATGATTCTCCAAAAGTAGAACGTAACACAACTGATTACTATTGGCGCGGAGTGGCACAGGTTATTGTCTCCCCGGGGGAAACTAGTTGTAGCGCACACATACCATTTTATTGACGGGCTTAATATGAAATGACTGAGAATATTTTTTTATCATCTTGAAAATAAATTACTATTAAATATTTCCACGTACCCCTGCAGTGTGCTCGCGTACCCCTACCCTAGTTGGGAATCACTGCCATAAAGGACCTCATATAGTCTTATATGCCCTGTACCTGCCTAGTACCCATTTCAATTCCTATGTCTATGTTAAGTATCAATATATACTACTATAAAATAAAAAATACTATAAAAATAAACATTACATTGACAATACCTTGTCTATTCTTTCACAATCCACATCTTTAAGATAAACATAACATCGTTGAACAACATTCTTTTTTAGTCAGAAACAGGAACAAGACTCAGGATTAGTGAGTGCTCCTATCTAGCAGAAACACATGTGAGAGAAATTCTCCAAGGTGATAGTGTAGGAGCACAGATGGCACACATCTTCATCGGAGTGAGCTACATCAGAGGAGTAGAGCTGACTCACTCCCACATGAGGGCCCATTCCCAGGGGACAACGGGAGTGCGCTAATGCTAACACTAACACTAACGCTAACAGTTGTGGGTGACACGGCTTTTGACGTGGCATTTGTATATATTTTTGTTTATATATATATATATTTATACGAGCATGCTCAGTGGAAGCTTTGAAGCACAGTTTAGTCTGCGGGTGGGTACACACACAAAAGCAAACTCTGAAGAGCAACCACACTGAAACACAAACACACACACACACACACACACACACACACACACACACACACACACACACACATTCACAGCCTCACTTCCACACAAGCACACCCCTACAGTACACATAGCCTACTTAAACACTATACAAAACATACAGATATATGAAGACAGCCATGCAGACATTCTCTCTCTCTCCATCTGCCTCTGTTTTTTTCTGTCTTTCACACACCCCCATACACACCCACACACTCACACCCACCATGTCACTCTGCAATTGAGGCAGTAAACTATTTTAAGTGCTGGAATGTCTGAGAGAGATTGCATCGATGAACGGAAATTGTGGTATTCCGAATGGTGCCTACCAACAAACATGCAATTCATCCTTCACCCTCAATATGATCTCCCACTTTCTCCCTCCGTCTTCCTTCCTTCCCTCCATCAAAGTCATGGAGTTAAAGATTTGTTATATTCCTGGACAAATAATGACGTACATCTGGATGAAATGGACAGGCACTCACTCTGACCTACTTTTACCCTTTTGACCACATCGAAGACAAGACACACACACACCCCAAAGCCTTTGCTACTGTGCAAATTACAGGTTATTTAAAGAGTCATAGTCACCACAAGTAGGGTTTAAATAACATGGTGTCAGATTACACTACTGTTGGTAGCCATGTGCCCCATACTGGCAAATGTGGCAAGTATGAAGCAGCCACTCTCTGTGTGCTTGTGTTTGTGTGTGTGTGTTTATATGTGTGTGTGTGTGTGTGTGTGTGTGTGTGTGCGCGTACATACAGTATGCATTTAAGTGATGGAGAATATATGTACATATTTCTGTGTATCCATGTTTGTGGAATATATATGACTATATTTGCCTATATGGATGTTTGGGTATTAACCACCTGTTTGTGTGTGTGTGCGTGTGTATCTGTGTGCGCGTGCACATGCCCATATGTGTGTGTGTGTGTGTGTGTGTGTGTGTTTGTGTGTGTACTGTCCATACATAGTGATTTATCTGCCATGCACCACTTACACGTACATACATACATCCATGTGAGGGAAAATGTTGTGTGAGAAAACTTGAGTGTGTAAGTATGCCTGATAGCAATCTAAAGTAGCTCGATGCCTTCTGGCAAACTAGCCCACTCAAGACAAATATTAGCATTACAAGTTAAATTGATTATACACACGATAAAATAACTAAACATTGTGTAACTAGCTTCACTTCCTGTTTCTTTTGGTGCATGTAGGAAATGGTGGATCTTTCTCAGTAAAGATGCGAACAGTGTGTGATTCTGGCAAAAGTCATTTTGTTTATTTCTTCAATCTGGAGAATTATCCTCTGGCAAAAGTCAACATGTTCATAAGTTAAAGCTGGTGTTGTTGAATATGCTAAAAGGCACTTGAGTGGTTTCTGGAATGTGGATTAAGTCTAGTCCTTGGCTAAAAAAATTTCTCTGAAGTTCCCTTCCAGGACTAAGCTTAATCTATATACAGGAAACATCACATTGTGTTTCTGAGACAAAAAAAGAGTATGTGAGTCTGACAGCCAATAAACAAATAACTCAAAACATCATTAAAATACACCCCTTTCTGTACCATACACACATTTTCTCCACTAATAATAAACATATAAGATGATTTGAGCTTAATGGTAAACTCTCTTTCACGGGAATCATGGAGACTTTGAGCAGTCCGACAGGCTGCTCATCTGTCTTCTGGCATCAGAGCTGGCTGAATTCGGTAATGACACAACTCGTCCTGTTGGACACGTCCTGTTGGACACGTCCTGATGGACTCACTCTTCAACATTGGCACTCGCTCTTTTTTTTTCCTTTTTCACAGAGAGATTTCCCGTCTCTTTTTTGTCTCACCATTCATCTTTTTGTTTGTCTGTGTTTGTGCCCATCTGTGTGTCACAGTGTGTCACAGTGTCTGTGTGTGTGTGTGTGTCTGTGTGAGAGAGTGAGTAAGTAAGTAAGCACTAAGTCATTCAGTAAGTAAGTAACAGAAGTCCTAACCCTAACCCTAAGTAAGTACAGTAGGTAAGAAAAGAAGTAAGTAAGTATGCAGGTGAGCAAGGAAGTAAGTAGGAAAGTATCGATACATAAGGAGTCAAGGAAGGTAAATAGTGTGTGTATTTCATTTGTATAGCACATTTAAATGAGAGAGAATATGACAAAAGCTTTCTAGTACTTGCAAACACACACACGCACACGCACACGCACACGCACACGCACACGCACACGCACACACACACACTCTGCATACATAAAAAAGACGCTGGTGTCTGACTGGTGTGTGTGTCTGGTTCCAGCTGCAGTGGAGTTTTTCCAGGCCTGCTGAGGTGGAAAACTCTACAGGCCCAGAGGCTCTGGTGCAGAGAAGGCCTCCCAGGGAGTACACACAAACACATACACACACACACACACACACACGCACGCACACTCACACACGCACGCACACACACACAAACACACACAGACAGACTGTATGTATGTGTATGTGTGTGTGTGTGTGTGTGTGTGTGTGTGTGTGTGTGTCTGTTAGTGTGTGTGTGTGTGTGTCTGTTAGTGTGTGTGCATGTGTGTAAGTGTATTTCTATGTCCATTAATCTGTATATATATTTACAGTTTGTATTTATACACCTGGCTTCAAAATTCTAGGTAACACATGCAACTGAGCCTGTAAAAGTGTACTGTGTTGGAGGTGCATCCTGCCAAGGATTAGGTAGACACACGCACGCACACACGCACACACACACACACACACACACACACACACAGAGAGGGTGAGCATCCTGCCAAAGCAGGCAGCTTCCTCTAGGCCTTGCTGTCACATGAGAACTCTCCACAGCTAAAGCCGAGTGAGATCATCATAAACCACCATACAAACACACACACACACACACACAAACACACACACTCACAGGCAGACAAACAGAAATATATAAAAAAAAAAAAACACACACAAACACAAAACAGAAACAAAAAAAAAATATATAACACACACACACACACACACACACACACACACACACACACACACAAACACATTTATAGGCAAATACAGTACATTACCATATTGAAGATAGAAGGATTTACATCCATGCAAACAAGAAGTGAACCCATAAACCAAAATAGATGCCAAAATAGACATATGAAATATATGGACATATTCTTTCTCTCTCTCTCTCTGTCTCTCTCTCTCTCTCACACGCACACAAAACAACAGAAAGGACACATGCCTATTCATTTCAACAAAATTGAAAGAAAAACAAAAGTTACTTGCTCATATCTGCCAGTATCTATGTACCCACTTAAACTACTTAAGGAACAGTTTAATGTATAAATAAGTCATTTTCATAGGCGGTCATCTCACAGTTTGTTGAAACAACATGCACAAACTCCAGCTTTTATGTGTTTGTGTGTGTGTGTGTGTGTGTGTGTGTGTTTGTGGTGTGGGGGGGACGTCCTCTTTAGAGAGAGAAAGAGAGAGACAGACACACACACACACACACACCATCCTAATTGATCCACTGCTATCTGCCGTAAAAGCCCACACAGCTCATACTCAATTCCCTGACAAAGCACTCAAAAGAAAGGGCCTCTCAGGTCAAGTTTCAGATGAAACATCCAAACATATCATACAGATCGCTCTAAACAAAATAACACTCTTCACCAGAGAGAACATTTCAACAAAGTATTTCTCAAAGAGCAAAGTGAAACCCTTCAGAGACAACAAGCTTTTCAAAAAAGAAGGGAGTGCAGAACACAAAATCTAAAAATCAAGTTCACACACAGACACACACACACACACACACAAAGAGAGGGAGACAGAGATAGAGAGAGAGAGAGTGTGTGTGTGTGTGTGTGCAGAATAGACAGTGTAAAGAGTGTAATGAACATGCTATCTGTCCGAACTATGGATACACATATGCAAACTCTCTCTCTCATGCAAACACACACACACAAACACGCACAAACACACACACACACATAGACACACACACACACACAGTGGCCAAACTCACCGTGCTGGCGTACGCTGTTCCTCCTGCCGCCGGCTTCTCAAACATCCTCTTCAGGTTGTCCAGCGGGATGTCAAAGCGTTCTATCTGCCTGTTCTCATTCAGGTCCTCTTTGGCCGGCTCTTCCACACGAGCGTCGGGCTCCCCGGGTTGCGATCGGGTTTCCATTGTTGCCGAGAAACCAAATCCTCTCTTTCCTCCCCTACAACCTCTTTCTCTTTGTCCCTCTCTCTCTCCCTCTCTCTCGCTCTCTTCTTCTCTCTCACTCCTCTGCCACCACCTCACTGTATCCCTCGTTCATCCACCACTCTGCCTCACTGGCAGAGTGAAAGTCTATTGTGTTGAAGTGACAGATACAGGAAGAGGCAGACTGAAAGGAAAAAAAAGGCTAGAGAGAGAAAGAAGAGCGGATGGCTATCGAAAAAAAGGGATAGCACAAGAGCGAGAGAGAGAAACGGACAGAGGTAGACAGCCAAGGAAGAGAATGAAACAATGAAAAAGAGAGAGAGAGAGAGATGATGATGAGTGCAGGCCTTCGTGAGTTGCAGAGTTGTGGAGTCTCCCAAATTGCCCCAGACACGGCAGCAGGAACCACAGAGTGAAGAGAGGCTGGCCTTGGAAGAACAGATCCAGAGGAGGAGGAGGAGGAGGAGAGGAAGGAGAGGGGGAAAAAGAGAGGAAAAAAAGCCCAAGAGGAGGAGAGAAGTGGCTTTTCACTTTGACTTCCACTCAAATGACCTTATTTGTAAATACACCTCGATTGCAAGAACAAAAGCTTCGTCCCTTGGCAAAATCGAGGATCTGTCAAATGTAACATTTCATGGTCTGTATTAGTCATTAAAGTCTTGGATCGCACATCTGTGGTTATAACACAACTGCATTTCGCATGAAAGCTTACCATCACATATAATTAGGAGAATAAGCTTTGTAAAACCACTCAACATTCAATGATCACTATTATAAACAAAGACACACCACACACACACACACACCACACACACACACACACACACACACCACACACACACTCCGCCCTTAGTCATGGAACAGCACAGGAAATACCATTATTCCTGAACAAATCATGGAAGCCCCACACTTAACGCCCTAGAAAAAGCAGACACTCTCACAAACACACACAAACACCACCCTTGCTTCCTTTTACACGCTCAACATTCCCCTTCATTTACCGAAACACCCTTTCCTCAGGGTGGCCAAGGGTGTGTGTGTGTGTGTGTGTGTGTGTGTGTGTGTGTGTGTGTGCGGGTGCCGCCTGTGTGTGGTTATGAGAGCATTGAGTAAAAGAAGGCAGACAGTGAGAATGTGTGCATGTTTGTGTGTGTGTGTGTGTGTGTGTGTGTGTGTGGTGTGTAGCCTGTGTGTGTGTGTGTATGCTGCCCCAGATGTGTCCCCCTGGTGTAACCCCTACCCATGGGTCCTCTTAACAGGCAGGATGCTCAGAGAGACTCACATTACTCATACAACGAAAAGCCCCTGCCTTTCCTAAACAGTGTGTGTGTGTGTGTGTGTGTGTGTGTGTGTGAATGGGTGTGTGCCACTATGTGACAGATCTGTGCCTGACAGAGGTGGGGTGTAGGATATGTGGGGACAGGGGAGAGATAAGGTCAACAAATGCCATAATATGTTCATTATGGTTACAGTAATACACATGTTTAACCTTAACCTTAAGTATAGGTCAGTGCCGGCTCACTTCTGAGCCTACTACAGTTTATATGCGGGTCAGATCTGGACCAGCATGGAGTAGACTTGTGGCCTATGACCCACTGACCACTTGTTGTCTCTCTCCTGCAGGGGGCAGGGGGAGGATTGAGTGACATGGAGCATTATGGGAGACATAGGCAGGAGAGAGATGAGCCCTGGAGCACCACACACCAGAAGCGCTACACCCAGCCTGCACTCATAATGATGAATAAATCATACTTAGCCTGGAGAGGGAGGGAGAGAGGGAGTGCAAGAGAGAGGGGGGGGGGGGTTCAAGAGAGAGCGAGAGAGAGAGCCAAGAGAGAAGAGAGGAGAGAGAGAGAGGAGAGAGAGAGAGAGAGCGAGAGAGACAATGAGAGAAAGAGCAAAAGAGAGTGAGAGAATGAGAGAGAATTGGAGCCATGTCAATGAATTTTTAGTAAGAGAGACAGCATGAGAGACAACAAGAGAGAAAGAGAGAGAAAGAGACTGAGACAAGACTGAGAAAGACTGATTTTTATACATTTATCTCTCCCTTCATTTATTCATCAATTTGAACCCCAGAAAATGTCTGAAAATGTTTTTGTATATATAGCTATATAAAGGTTATGAATTTAATTGCATGAGATTGGATTGAGAAAGCAATATGGAGAAAGATGAGAAAGAGAGAGAGAGAGATAGAGAGAAATAAAGAATGGAGAGAGAGAGAGATAAAGAGAGATAGAGAGGGTTGAATATATGGGAGAAAGGAAAAGGTAATGACAGAGCTGAAAGTCCACTGTCGTCCAATCAAAGTGGATGGAAGAATATGAGAATGTGATGGACAGATCACATTTGTGTGTGTGTGTGTGTGTGTGTGTTTGTGATGGATGGGGCAGATCACATCTTACTAATGAAGGAGCAGAGCATGGTAGTCAGATCTGATAGGGATGTAAATGGACACAGGTGTGTGTGTGTGTGTGTAGCAGGCAGTGAGTGAGTGCTTACACCCTCCTGCATTATTTAACCCAGACGAATGTGGCTCACTTTCAGGTGGTCTGATGGATCCCATATCTGCTCCTAAAGCAGAGCTCAGAAAGCTCGAGAGGAAGGCAGAGTCAGTTTTGAACAGTATATTATTCTACTTTTGCATATGCATATAAATAGGTTTAATTCACATGTTTATAGAAGTATGTTTAGTAACTTTTGAAATGGCCATGGCAACATAAAAATGTGTGGTACACAAAAGATTTGTGTGTGTGTGTGCGTGTGTGTCAGTGTATGTGTGTGAGTGTGTGTGTGTGTGGTGTGTGTGTGAGAGAGAGAGAGAAAGAAAGAGAGAGAGAGAGAGAGAGAGAGATAAAGAAAGAAAAGAGAATAAAGAGAAAAAGACACAAAGAGAGAGGGGGGCATTATTGAGGTTCAGCTGTTTCTACTCTCCTTCTAGATGAAAAGAGACATTCTCAGGCTCTGAGAGTCTAGCCACGTTGCTTACCACTTAAAAACTACAAATCCCACAAACTTAACTCTGATTGTTTCCCAGGCACAAGCATAAACAACACACTTCACATCACATTCTTTAAAAACTCATTTTTAGAGCCTCATAAATATGGGGCTTCCAACCATTGGATGAAAAAAAAGATATGGAGAGAGAGAAGGAGAGAGAGAGCACGAGAGAGATTGTGTGAATGTGTGTGTGGACGTAGGGTGGGGTGCAAAAGTGGAGAGAGAGAGAGAGAAAGAAAGAAGAGAGAGAGAAAGAGGGAGAGAGAGAGAGATTGTGTGAATGTGTGCGTAGAAAAGGGAGGGGGTGCATTTTCAAAGTTTGCAGGCTGCAGTTAGCTTGTTTAGCTTGGGGTAATGCCCAGACCTCTATTTAAACACAAACGCAGATGGCGGTCGCAGATTTTTCCTGCCACTCGTTTTTCTTCTCCCCACTTTTTCACTCCCTCTTTTCTGTGTTTTTCTTTTTTCTTTTTTTTCACTCTCATTGTAGGAAAAAGTGAGTGTGTCTCATTCTCTTCGCATTACTCACACACATTCACACACATCAGCACTGTGGAGCAGCCTACGGAACAGTGTGTCTGCAAAGGCCCATATCATTGCAGAAGTGCAGAAGCACAGACAGACAGACATTCACAAACACACACACACACACACACACACACCACACCACACACACACTTCATGGCCCAAAATCACTTTGGTGAAGCAGCTTTGACTTCACGCTGATCTGTTACTAATCACCTTAGCTGTGCCAATGACAAGCGTGTCACAAGTACACAAAGTATCAAGTGGCAGATGTGGGTATTATAATACTTGGCACTGCATACAGTGTTTGTGCATACATGATTACATGGGGATTAGCACACAGTTTTGTGATACCATGTGTTTTTTTTTTCTTTTTTTTGAAAGGGTGGTGTGTGTGTGTGTGTGTGTGTGTGTGTGTGTGTGTGTGTGCATTTAAAAGCAGTTAAAGATACAGTCACCATACCTACCGTGCACTGTTTCATACAGTGTGTAAATGTGCATAAATGCTCTCAAGGGTGTAACTGAAATTTAACATAAAACATTATCTGAAAACGTTTGTGTATGTATGTATGACTATGTATGTGTGTCATGTATGCATGTACTGTATGAAAGTATTTGTGTTCAAACTTTTATCAATTATCAGTTATTCCTAGTTATTAATTTAATTATTAATTTATTTAATTACCTAATTATTAATTTAATTTTAATTTAGTGTCATTCAATATTCTGTCAAAATACATTGCACACTGCAGCTAAGGAGATCTAGTGGCAGTCACTTTGAAAATGGGATATCATGGCAGAGAATGTAATTCTATTTTCAAAGTAGCTGCGGACTGATCTCATGGTTTGATTCAGGCACTGCGTTAGTTTATAGCAACAGTCAGTGGCTGGGCTTCCATTAAACTATTCACAGTAATGTAAATTCAGCTTAAGAATATGTGCAACTGCGGGTTTCCATCAACTGTGTGATGTCAATAAAAAATGAACATTAGCCTAATGAAGAACAAAAACACGTTAATTGCGAATATATGCGAATTAAACAGTTTCCATCAACTTTAATCGCATTACGCCTTATTCGCATCAAGAGTTAATTCACCGCCCTCAAGCGAATCGAATTTATATTTGCATTAGGGGACTGATGAAAATTTGCTGTTTTCAACTGATGATTTTTTATTCCCATAATTTAAATGTACATTTAGAAATTGGATGGAAACCCTGCTAATGACAAAGCCTAGTAGTGATTCATTACCTGATACAACGGGCCAACATTGGGAGTCATTGTTATAGCATGGCTCCCTCTCCTGGACAGTAGCGGTAGTGTAGCTTTCATTTCCAGATGCACCACATCTTGCCATCACCACTTCGAGTGGGAATTGAGAACCAGGTATCAAGAGAATCTAATGTTCAGTTTACTGGAATTGCATGCCTATGACCTTATCAGTTCCTCTGATCAATGCATGTTTTTTAGAGCATTGGCAATTGGTCTTTCTGAAAGCAGAACTGAAACAGGCAACACAGTTCTACATGGTTTACATCATTGTAATAAGCCATTGTGGTTACTGAAGTAATACAGGCAACACTAATAGGTTCATGTGTTACACTGACAAGTTGTATAGACTACCTTCTCTTCTGTGAGGAATTGATAAGAGAAGCAGGACTGACAAAGGCTCAGATATTGATGAACTCCTACCAATTCTCACCCATAATTCTCACCCAGAAAACAATCAGTTGCAAGAGATACGGAATGCAACACCGCCAACTCAAGCAAAGTAACAAAGACAGGATGCAACACACAGATTCCCAAATCAGGAGTGAATTTATTAAAGAATAATAATGATAAAGAATGAATATTAAGCAATGCCGTAGCAGACAGTGTGCCTAAGACAAAACAACCAAAAGTGTGATGCACTGCATATCAGTCGGAGGTAATAACTAACGAAATGATAAACAAAAGCCAAAGGCAGGGAGATGAACAGGGGGTATTCCAAAACTGTGATTAAGTGGCAAACATTTAGGCATTTAGCAGACGCTTTTATCCAAAGCGACTTACAAAAGAGGATAGCATTCAAGCTACAACACAATGAACTAAAAGGAGTGCATATTGCTAACATAGAATCTGTGCTGTTTTAAGTGAAAGTGCAATAGTGTAACACCATGTAGAGAAATTAAATTATTAAGTGCATTCTCAAAGTTTACGCTAGGAGATATTCTTGGAAGAGCTTAGTCTTCACGAGTTTCTTTTAGGTGGAGAGGGTGTCAGTTGATCTGGTAGCACTTGGGAGGTCATTCCACCAGCGCGGAACCAGATATGAGAAGAGTCTGGACCGACCTGCACAAGGTGTTGGCCGTGCTAGAAAACGTTCCTTAGAGGAGCGTAGTGGTCGTCGGGTGACATAGGGCTTCAGAAGAGAATTCAAGTAGATGGGAGCAGAGCCATCATTCACCCTGTAGGCCAACATAAGTGCCTTGAATTTAATGCGAGCAGCCAAGGGCAGCCAGTGAAGTTCAATGAACAGAGGTGTGACATGTGCCCTTTTTGGCTGGTTAAAGACCAGACGTGCAGCTGCATTCTGGATCATCTGCGGTCTCACCGCACAGGCTGGTAGGCCTGATAGGAGGACATTGCAGTAGTCAAGACGAGAGATATCCAGGGTCTGAACCAGGAGCTGGGTTGCATGTTGGGTTAGGTACGGCCTGATCTTCCTTATGTTGAATAGGGAAAAACGGCATGACCGAGCTAAACCTGATTATAAGCCTGTAGTCCTCATTCTCCTAACTAAACTAACCTAGCAGGCTATTCCATTAGCAGGTTTACCATGTTTTCTAGTATAAATAAGCCCAGCAGTGCCAATGATTGAGCATGGCCAATGATATCAAGTGCACCTGGGCAGGAGCACAGCACAAATAGATACACCTGCACAAAGGGTTAACAGAGACTTGCTAGGATCATTACAATAAGAACATATATAATAAGGCATATAATCACTGACAGAGGTTTAGGACCACCATTCAGGTATTGTATGCATGTATTTTGTACATTTGAACAAAATAATTACAAACAGTTTTTTTTTCTCCAGCAGGAGGCATTGGTGAGTAATATTTTTAAACTATTTTTTTTAAATATTTTTAAACTTGAGGAACGGTAGGCCTAATACATATGAAACATATTTTCTTAAACAAGGAAGAAGAATAAGAAGGAGAAAATAAAGAAAGTGATAAATAAAGGATCTGAATCTTCAAAGTAGTTTCCTTTTACTTTTGACATGATCCTACACAGTTGACATGATTTTTTGTTGATTTATGTCTATATTTGTCTCGTAGTCTTGAGTATACTGCTTTGCTCTAGTATGTAGCCTAAAAAGAGATGAGTAGGCTGTGTGTTGGCTGTGAGAGTGTGTCTAAGTGTGTGTGTGTGTGTGCGTGTGTGTGTGAATGTATAATAATGTACAAATGGTTTCCAAATCAACAGCTCCTGTGAAGCACAGAATGCTGAGATCTGTCTGACTATGCACAAAGCATATATACATTGAAAACATGTCCAAATAATAGGCTTCCCACTGCACACAAATTTTTAGGCCTATATACTTTCTACCTGCTTACCTGACATTAGTGTCCCCTCGGTGTTGACTAGCTGGGCTGTCCTGCCAGAAAACTGCAAACACTGAGAACCATCTACCAAAACCTTACCACTTGTCAAGGTCAAGTAGCACCATGACAAGTAGCCTAAACAGCTTTTAGTCTCTACAACCAATGAATTAAATGTTTATGTGTCTTTGCTTTCAATAAAAGATACATTTGTTTGAAGGGAAAACACACTTGCTTTGTTCATAACACACCCTCTAATATTTGGCACTGTTTTGACAACAAAAACTTCCTAAACTTGCCTGGTCCCAAACACCATAGTATTTGTTAATATCCCGCGCCACCCTCAACAGAGCAGCTTTTCGTGGCGTGCCCCTCATACAGGTATACCTTACCGCGTCACGTTTCTATCACGTTTCGACCGGTGTGGAGTCTGCGGATGCAGCTCACCGCAGTTCCCTCTCGCATTTCTGCCGGGTCCGGGATTGGCGCGCGCGTGTCACGTGCTCCACAGAGCTGCTGCCAGAGCTCATGTTCCAGCAGTCGGAAACGAAGAGAGGGAAAGAGGCTAAGAATAGGCAGATGAAGGGAGAGTGTCACCGGCACAGACTGTAACAGAAAATATTTAAGCTACTCTGTTTGTCACTGATATGACTAAAGCTGCTAGCAAAACATATAATGTACTTGTACATCGACTCTGTGTCTAGCAAATCAGAATTTACATTGCGTTGGTAGTTATTTTAGACTCATTCGTCCATTCATTCATAGTAGACTGGTCTCGGGTAACAGTACAGCATAAGACTCTTGGCCACTAAAAGCCTGAATGGTATTTTGACAACATGACAGGTAAGTTTTCCCTGCTTTGTATTATACTTCCTTTGTGTAGACTCCGTTAGGCTAAACGCACGGGTACTGCAACCTTGCGGCGTTTGCATGATTGTCTTTCATTCATCTGGAGCGGCAAGAGGAAGAGAGCTCCTAAAAGGCACAGGTTAACGCGTTGGCGTCAGCTGTTGAATGACATCTCACCTGCGTGATGGTCCATTTAAGCCATTCACCTGTGGACCACAGTCACCGTTGCATCACCGCTTATGAAAGCCGCCGAATGCAACGGGTGTGATATAGCCTAGCTCATTGCTGCCGAGTTCTCTCCTTCTCTGTAGTCTCAGTTCTTCCCGAATAGCCCTAATATACGTGAATACCGGATCGAAACGTTTGGAAAACTCTGATACATGTCTATTAACAAAACATAAATGCTATGTTAGTGTTACTGGAAATGTCTTATTTCGACAGTTATGTTGCTAAGGTAGAGAAAGAGAGAGAGCTCGATGTGGTACTTTTCCATGGGTCTGTGGGCTTTCTAGGGTAGGCTATGATGTGGGTGTGGATGCAGAACACTGGACTGAACCTGCTTTACTTCTCTTACTGCAAACCACAGACCTGATGAGCATAAGATAATTACTTCTGCTGTCTTTTAATGCTGATATGTACCAAATGTTTGGTCACACACAAAGACACATAGGTTAATCATACAGTTGCCTACACTGCAGGCACGCTTCAACTCTCTCACTCATTCAGGCATGCCATAAAAGATATCCATATGGAGCCCTAGTGGAGGCCGGCTTTAACACCCAGAAGAGAGGCATGTGTGTGGGGCAGTGAGTGGCCGTCTCCCGTGGGAGCCAATTACGCAGCCCCCAGTGATGGGAAGCCTCAGTGTACTGTGTGGCCCGGGCTTATTCTTGTGTGTGTGTGTGTGTGTGTGTGTGTATGTCTGTGTGTGTGGACCCATAATTGTTAGTGTTCAATATGAACATACGTGTGTGAGCCATACATGATTATATTTCTGTGTTTTGTGTGTGTGTGTGTGTGTGTGTGTGTGTGTGTGCGCGCGCATGTGTGTGTCTGGTGAAAATGGACGCATAGAAAGATATATAATGTTTCCATGATGTAAAGCAGTTTTGTGAAAGATTCTGGTGCCCTTTTCATTGGTTTAGGGCATATAGTTTAAAGACCATCAGGACACATTGTTAAAGGGTGCATTGTTTTAGTTTTCACCACTTCTGTTTTCCAGGTGTGGACCACATCAGTTCAACTTAATCGTATTTTGCAAGTAGGAAGGTAAGTGAGTTATGATTCAAGTCAGGTTGCTATTATGATACACAGACATACTTGTACCGCCATTGTATTAATATTAGTGTTAACTGTAATATTGTGTCTGTTTATGTATACACACACACACACTCACATACTCTCTCTCTGTCACACACACACACACACACACACACACTCACACACCCCTTTCTCTCACACACACATACACACAGTTCAACATTTAACGTTTATTCTGCAGAGAATGTGTAATATGGGTTCAGCCAGCCAATGAGCAGGCAATGTCCTTGCTGGAATAGGTGATATGATGAAATATCAGGCACATAGTTATCACCTATGTGGGAGTATTTATCACAATCATTTGGCACCCTGTTATTATCCATGCAAGAGTACATAATCAGTCACATGGTCGTGCTTCACGCAATCATGTGTTACTCAGTTACAGTAACGTTTGTTAGAATATGTGGCACAACTAGTTGTTACCTAGTCATCAGCCAGCTCTTAAACAGATCTGGCTCTGTCTTGGCTTATATCTGGCCCAGTTGAGATATGACACGGGTAAAGGTAGGCCCATTAATGTCTGTTGAGGTGGCCCAATGGATGCAGTGCGGTTAGCGAGTGGTTCGTTGCAGCACTAGACATCTGCACGAGGCTGAGGCAGAAGGAGAAGAAGATTGTGCATTAGGCAGCAAGGCAGTTTCTCTTTGTTTAATGTTGTTCTTAGCCAGTGATGGTACTCCCCCCCCCCCCCCACACACACACACTCCCTCAACCCCCCCCTCCCCACCCCACCCCTCCACACACTCCAGCCCCCTCTACCTCCACCACCACCTCTCCCTTCCTCTTCCCTTTGCCCATCCCCCTCTCCCCCTTCTCTCCTGGCGCGTTGCCATGACGGCCGCTTGGAATGCTCGGTCGGTCTCTGCCGAGGGGAGGTTGGAAGGGGGTGGAGTGAGGGTGGTGGTGGTGGTGATGGTGGTGGAGTGTGTGTGTGGAGGGAGGGAGGGAGGGATGAGAGGAGGTGGTGGTGGTGGTGGTGGTGTGTGGTGTGTGTGTGTGGAAGAGATGGTGGGGTGTGCTTGAGCTCAGAACATAACTGTAGCACATTGTGCTCTCTCAGTCTCCAGCTTTGAGAGCACTGTGCACGCAGAACTAGCCTGCACCTACTAGCTGATAAGAACGAGAGAGGGGGAAAAAAACAAAATAAAAAAAAAAAACAAACAGAAACGCACTGCAATATACATGTATCTGAGTACGCATAACTCGTCCTTATCGGGGCACAATACATATGCAAATGCAATTATGAAATTAAATGGCCGTATGCAAATCTCGCTTCCAATTGCTTCTGATTAGGAGACGGAGAGAGTGGATGAGACACGATAGAGACAGGAGGGAGGAGAAGAAGAGAGTGCAGAGAGTCTGGAGGAGAGAGAAGAAGAGAGAGAGAGGGAGCGACAGAGAGAGAGAGAGAGAGAGAGAAAGGTAGACAGAGAAAAAATAGAGAAAGGCAGGCAGAGGATTTGGTCATGGCTTACACATTCATATATGCTGAAACTCGCTGACGTCATGTGTGCAGATAGCATGGGAAGCCAACTGTGTGGAATACTCTAGAACACAACATACATATAAGATGACATATAAGAGCACTTTCTTCCTCAGTCTACAGTTCACAGTCAATCTCTTACCATCCTATTAAAGACTATGTTTAGCTACCAGAAAGAGGTAACATGCCACCGTACATACATACATACATACATGCCTAGGACCCCCTTATTTCCCATATGTCTGACCATGCTCAACTAGTAGTTTAAGATGCTGGTAGCAGCAGAAGTGAACGTGGTGTGAGTGTGGAGGGACGCAGTCTCCATGAGTGCTGCTGTGTAGTTGAATGGGTGTAGGCTAGAGTGAGTCATATGAGAGCGTTGTCTTCTTCTCCAGTCGCCCAGGCTAAATTTAGCACCTATCTGTCTGTCCTGAAGCTGAGGATGGGGATGGAGATGGAGCTGGAGATGGGCTTGTGGCTCTCAACCAGCTCTTCTCTCTTTGTCAGTGAGATGCACACACACACACACACACACGCACGCACACATGCACACACACACACACAGACACACACAGAGACATGTGTATGCATTCGTACACACACACACACACACACACACACACACACACACACACACACACACACACACAGACAGGCAGACAGACAGACAGACAGGCATGTGCACGCATTCATACACACACATACACACACATGCACACACAGATACAGACACACAAAACTACATATACACATACTGGCTTGCTGTGATGAAGCTGGGACTTTGAAGCTGGGTCATCTGTTTTGTTTCAGTCACACTTACACACACGCAGACACACACACACACACACAACACACACACCACACACAAACAAACACACGGCATGCATTAGTTGCACACAAATACAAGTCAGTGAGAATTGCTGCAGTGAAGCTGAGACTGTGCCTGAAAAGCTTGCTCACACGCACTTGTTCACAAACTCTCTCTCTCCCACCCACCCACACACACAGACAGACACACACACACACACACACACACACCACACACACACACACACACCACACACACACACACACACACATACAGAGCGCATGTGACTCCAACCCAACTCATCTCTCAGTCAGGTGTGCTGTTCACCACACCCGCACTGTCTCACAGCACCTGTTGTCCTCCCCCATGCAAATGATGTGCAAAGCCCTCCTTTGAGTCATTGCCGTTTCTGAATGATTCTCACCAACAATGAACAGCACAAATGATTGTACTGTATAAACCTATCCATATGTGTGTTGGCTGTCTGTCTGTCTATATGTGAGAGTCTTTTCTGAGTACTTTTACAGTCTACGTGTGTAGGTGCCTGACCAGTGATGCATCTGTGATGACAAGTGATGCTGTTTGTCTGTCCATGAGTCCATTCCACTAATCTGTCTGTCCATTCAAACTCTTTTGTAGTCTGTCTGATTTGTGTCTGTGTTGATGTGTACTTTTTAAGGCAGGATTTTTGGCGTAGTATTACTGTATGTGTACTCAAAGACAGGGAAATACATATGGGTCTCTCTCTCTCTAACACACACACACACACGCACACACACACACACACGGCTGCATGTGTTATTCATGATCTGGTGATGTCAGGCTAAATGAGGAGTCTAATCTTAGAAACACATTTGCCATGCAACTCTCTAATGGTGTTTCGAGGGAGGCCGAACACAATGCCAACACACAACACACTCACACCACCCAGCACAAACAAAGACACAAACAGCACCTGTCCTTCCCTGTATCTGCTGATTGCCATACATTTACTGGAGCAGCAGATCAAGACAAGGCAAATTATGTGTAAACACAGATGTCTACATTGGCCAGAATCCCAATGTCTTCACTAAGCCCTAAGGTCTTGAACCACTCAAGTATTTAATCAGCATGAGTCCACTTCAGCATTGACTGATGTGGGTTTCCTCATTGAGAGGCCACTAGGCTTCAGTTAACTTAGTAGTTAGCATGAAATTGCACTGCCTTTACATGTTATGTGTTAGTTGAAAGATAATTAAAGGAGAAATCTTGTGTGAATCAGTTCATAGCCCTGTTGTTCAAGGTCAATGAATGCTGACGGTAGAAAAAGAGTGAGGAAAGTAGATACAGTAGATAAGTACTACGACACAGACTGAAGAGTGAACCAACCGCTAACACTAACAGAATGGGGCACAAAAACTCATTTTCAGTTTCATTATCCTATGCCCCATTCAGTTAATGTTAGCTGCCGGTATGGTATTTGGTATTTGGTCTATCAGATCTTCTCATTCTATTTCCTACAGACAGCACTCATTAACCTCAACCAACAGGACTATGCACACCGGATTTTTCCTTTAATCAGCCAAGCCATGTGTATTACCGGTATTATGACGAACTGCTTTGACCCAAGCAAAGATTGTTTGTGGTGACGCATAGTAAGTTGGCATGTAGTGATGCACACAGAGCTAATTACAGATACAGATAGCGAAGACAAAAGAAGTGACATCCGACACCGGCTGCCTTCTTTTCTTCCTTCAGTCTGCTGCTATCTTTAATCCCGTGGAAAGAGAAAGGAAGTGATCTTTTGTCTAGCTAAGTGCTTCCAGTGCTCTGTGTGATCCTCCCCCCATCCCCCTCTTCCCCTTGGGGGGCTGATCCAGGATCAGTCTGACTGTAATGACTCCCAGGTGCCCTAGCGGAATCGCCCTGCTCCAGTCTGACCCTGCACCAGCACAGCAACAGCACACTAGCTTGGCCGTGAACCAGAGGCAAAGACCCCGAGAGCCCGGGGGGAGGGGAGCAGAGGAGAGGAGACGAGAGAGAAAGAGAGAGAGAGAGAGAGAGAGAGAGAGAAAAGTAAATTAAAAGGATGGAAGAGAAAGAGAAGAAGAAACACTTAATGATGGGAAAGGAAAAGCTGGAGAGAGTTAAAAAAGAGAATGAGTGAGGCTGAGAAAAAAAAATATATTATGGAAGAGCAAGGGAGTGAAGGAACAACAGTAACGACTGGATGAGGAGAAGAGAGAGAGAGGGGGATAGAGAAAGTGAGCGAAAGGGATGAAAAGAAAAGAAGAGCAAGGGAGCAATTAAAGAAACAGGGAGGAGGGAAACAAGAGAGGAAGAGAATGAGAAGAGAAGCCTGTGCGCATGCGTGTGTATGTGTGTGTGCGTGTGTGTGTGTGTGTGTGCGGAAAGAGGGAGCTGAGTGGAGCTGACAGTTGCCCTGAATTTCTGAAACAGGGAAGCCAGCATCCCAGCCACTGCAGTATACCCAGGCCTGTGTGTGTGTGTGTGTGAGTGTGTGTGTCTGTGTGCGTGCGCGTGCGCATGCACATGCTTATGCTTTTCTATACATTCTTTTAGGTGCATATAGGTTGTGTGTATGAGTGTGGGTGTGTGTGTGTGTGTGTGTGTTTGCATTTATTGTTGTCATACATGGACATGCTTGGTTATTGTGTTTTTATTAGTAATATTGTTTTAACATGCCATGAGCAATTGACGCTGAACGCACAGGGCAAGATAAAGCCTAATTGCAAATGCAGTCACTCCTTCACTCTCTTCTTCTTACTCACTCGTTCACTCTTGTTTTTCCATTTTCTCCCTCTCTCTTTTCATCCTTCTTCTGTGTTGTGATTTTAAAAAAATGTCCTCGTAGTCTCGCTTCTTCTCGTTCCTTATGCCTCTCTGTCTCCCTCTCTTCCTATATGTTTCTCTTCTCTCACACCCTTTCTCCCTTTCTCTCCCCCTAGCCCACAGTGCCTCTCTCTCTCTCTCTCTCTCTCTCTCTCTCTCTCTCTTCTCTTTCTCTATGCCTCCCACTCTCTCATTCCACCACCCTTCTCAGACCCCCCCACCCCCCTCCTTCTCCTCCTCCTCCTCTCCCCAAGTGGTCCCCTCCTCAGTCAGGCTTCAGCGCAGACGGAGACAGAGGAGGGATGGAGGGAAGAGAGATGGAGGGAGGGAGAAAGGGAACAGAAGAGACAAGTGAAGGGAGAAGGAGTTTGGAAGCAAGGGAACATACAAGTGAGAGAGAACAGGGAGAAATGAGCAAGGAGAGTGTTGAACTGGGAGTCAGAAGCAGGGAGGGAGAGAGGGAAGAGGGAGGAGGGAGGGGGGAAGAGGAGAGAACAAGGGAGCGAGTGAGAAGGGAGGAGGGAGGATGGTGATGCTGAGGCTGTATTGGGAGACAGTGAGAGAGAAGGTGCAGAGAAAGGAAGCAAGGATGGAAGGGAAGGAGGGACGGAGGGTGGGAGAGGGAGAAGGATGAAATGATGGAGTGAGATAGAGAGAGGAGGGGAGGAGGAAGGGAGGGGCAGCTAGAATGGGAGAGATGAAGGGAGCAAGAACGGGAGGGAGTGTTGAGAGGGAAGAGGGGGGTGCTCAAATGGGGAGAGAGAGAAAGAGCGAGAGAAAGAGAAAGAGTGAGAGAGAGAGAGAGTGAGAGAGAGCTGCAGACTGAGGTTGGGGTGATGAAGGGGTGTGGTGGGGGCTAGTAATCAGTGCATATGAAGTCAAGAGCCACTGGGATACAATGGAAAGAAAGAGCCAAGGACGTAGAACATCAGAGAAGGTCTTTAAAAGTGTGTGTGTGTGTGTTGTGTGTGTGTGTGGAGTGAAGTGAAGTGCTTCTCCATGGAAAAAAAATCTCATTCTCTCCCTCCCTCTTCCGTCAGAAAGTAGGATTCAAGCTTATTTCTGGCTTACTATGTAGTGAACATTAAGAATGTGTGTTAATACAATAAAGAGGAGCAGAAACATAACATTTACACTAAGGTAGCAAATGCAAAACATCAAGTCAGGCAGTAGACAAACCACATGTTTGAGGAATTTTAAGCATCTCCTTCCCACTCTTAAATAAAATTAAATTAAATATGCATCTAAAGTCAATGTATTTTTGCTCCCTCTCTCCCTAGATAGCATTTGTGTTGTTTTTTGATGTGTAGTCTTCATGTTTAGATTATGGAGCAGACAGTAGGTTATGTTTTGTAAAACTGATCTGTAGCATTCTCTCTTTCTCTCTCTCACTCTTTCTTTCTCTCTCTCTCTCACACTCTCTCTTTCTCTCTCTCATCAAGTTTAGGGGTGTGGCCATCTGGAGCGATGAGCGGCATCCTGAAGAGGAAGTTCTCTGAGGAGGATGGCTCCTCCCCTTGCTCGCTGCTGCCAGAGTTTGACGACGTCTCTGCTAGTGACAGCGGCAACAGCAATGACAGCGTCAATCCCCCCACAACCCAACTCATGCGTGAGTGCCCATCCCAGCATGCATTGCAGCGGTGGAGGTCGCCTCAGGGTCAGTTAGGACAGCTGAGTTATCAGTTGATTTTTTTAAACTTGTTAAATTAGCTGCCAAAATGCAATTTATGAAAATTATTATTGTTATTATTATTGTTAGTATTATTATTATTATTATATTTGTGGGAATATTTGGGTAATATTTTTTCAAACTTCATTCTTCTCCAGTTTCAATAGAAAAGCCTTGTGTGGGAGCTATAATTATCTCATTTAATCCGTTCAATACTTCAGTGCTGAATTTGTAGATTCTTCATGCTGCTGCTATTCCTCCCTTTACTGCTTCAAATTCAAATTTTATTTGAATTTATGGTACTGAGTATTTACTCATTGATTTCAGTTCATTTGACTTGACTTAACAATTGCTGTCTGTAGGCCATTTTTTGGTGTTCACTAATAGATCTGTAAATATATTGATTTATTCATTTCTTTTTTACAAAGTGATTTCTAGTTTCGTGGTCTCAATCATATGCTTGTCATTAGCTGGGTTTCCATCCAACAAGTTGCTCATATAAGTTATACCAGTAAGGAATCCTTAGTTGGAAACACCAGCAAATTCGCATTAGTCCCCTTATGTGAATATAAATTAAATTCGCTCGAGGGGGGTGGATGAACTCTTGATGTGAATAAAGCATAATGTGAACACGTCACATTAGCCTAATGTTAATTTTCTATTTGCAATACACAGTTGATGCAAACGCATGCAGATGTGCATATTCTTCAGCCAAGTTTTTGTTAATGCAAATGCATATGAAATGCAAACAAGTTGAATGGAAACCCAGCTAATGTTTTACCTTTCACGGAATATTTGTCAGTTTGCCTTTGTATTTCTTTGTTCTTTCCGTCGTACTTCTTTCGCTTATTCGTTCGTGTTTCCCTCATCTGTTTATCTCATCTCTGGTCTGTCTGTCTTATTGTTTTCTCTATGTGCTCCATTTCTTTCTGGCCTGCTCATATAAGTCTCCTCTCTTTCTCTCTCTCTTTTTATTTCTTTTCCCCTCCTCTCTCTCTCTCTCTCTCTATTTCTTTTCCCTCCTCTCTCTCTCTCTCTCTTTATTTCTTCTCCCCTCCCTTTCTCTGTCTCCGCAGCCTCGTCCATCCTGAAGCGGGGAAACGCATGCGCATGCGCGGCGTTAGCTTCCAGGGCGTGACGGTCTACTACTTCAGCCGGCGACAGGGCTTCACCAGCGTGCCCACGCAGGGCGGCAGCTCGCTGGGCATGTCTCCGCGCCACAGCTCCATCCGCCGCTTCACCCTGGGCGAGTTTGCCCGCGAGCAGGAGAGGGAGCATCGTAACATGCTCAGGGACCACCTCAAGGAGGAGAAAATCAACGCCATCAAACTCAAGGTCCACACCCCCTGACACCTGATCTGTCACTGCAGATTTGACTTCATGTTCATCAGTGGTGAATGACACAGTAGTGTTAGTGCGAGTGTTATGTCATCAGAAACAACTGTCGGTTTTCATAAATTACTATTATGAATACAATATAAATAACGGGAATGTTGTGGAAAATAACATCTGTGATTTATAATCAGGTTTTATTCGTGACACAAAAGAACTTCTGTGATATATCATCAGGTTTTATTTGTGATGCGTATTCCCTCTTTTTGTTCCTAATCCTTTGTCTGTCTATCAGTGATTACATACACCCCACCAAACGTGTTTCGTTAATTTTATTTAAGTGTTCATTTAAGCCATTTTCATTAAGAGTAATTGTATGTGGTGATTTCTGCCATCATTTCTAGGAACGGCAACATGGTTCTAGGAACAAAAAAATGTTCTATGAACTGCAAAAAGTACCACCATTGGGAAAGTTGATTCTTATGGACCGTGTGCTATTGCCCTCTGTTCACACACGGTTGAACCTACCGCCCAGTGAATATGTAACCATTGATTTCCATTCTTGCTGACTGACCTTTGACTGGCCTTGACTTGCTCCTCACACAGCTGACCAAAAATGGTGTGTTAGAGTCGGAGGAGGAGGCGGCGGCGGCAGCGTTGACCCTGGTGGACATCCGCGAGGAGGAGGTCGACGTGGCGAGCGCCGAGGTGGACGAGTACTTTTTCCTGCAGCCGCTGGGCATCCGCAAACGTCGCGCGCTGCTGAGGGCCTCCGGCGTGCGCCGAATCGACAGCAAGGAGCGGCACCAGCTCCGCGCAATCCGCGTCTCCCGCAAGGAGTGCGGCTGCCAGTGTCGCGGGTGCTGCCGCCCGGAGACCTGCGCCTGCAGTCTCGCCGGCATCAAGTGCCAGGTAAGGAGGCCTCCTCATCAAAGCGCCTGAACCTCTTAAAGGCACACTTGAAGTCAAGTACCAGGTACAGAAAGCAACCTGCCCTCACGTGTTTGAAACTGATAACTTCCTTAAAGGTCTATGATTTCTCTTAAAGGTGTGGTCCATGATTTTTAATCTTATATACATTACACAATATTAGTGAATACTGACTATCAATTTAAGAATGTTTTTCCATTAACTAATTGTTGAGACAGTGACAACTAAGCCATGACTATCCTTTATACTAATGCCCACAGATAAAACCTGATAGGCACTAATCAGTAAATGAAGATCATATTTCTAGTCCTGTATCATACTACCTGTAATTAACCTAGGACATGTACCTTCACTTCTTAACGATCAAATGCTCCTCTAAGTACCTGATTACTATTAATACCAATGTAAACTGATTAATTGGTAGATGTTCATGAAGTTATTAACTTGTTTGTGAAATTTTTAATAGTTGAGTATAAATCTTTCAACTCCACTCAGCCCATTAATCATGTATGTATTTATTTATTTATTGTTGCAGTATGGGGACCAAAGCTTTACTCTCTTAATGAGAAACATTAAAGTGTCTTTGAATCGTGAATCTTGAATCTTAAAAACCTCACCTAACCACTACAAGTGTGTGTGTGTGTCTCTGTGTGTGTGTCTCGCCACAGGTGGACCGGATGTCCTTCCCGTGTGGCTGCTCCAAGGATGGATGTGGGAATGCGGCGGGGCGCATCGAGTTCAACCCGGCGCGTGTCCGCTCTCACTTCCTGCACACACTCATGAAGCTGGAGCTGGAGCAGCAGCAACAGCAGCAACAGCACAGCCTCTATCTCGGCACCGGCAACGGTTACCATGGTGACAACCCCCTCGCCCAATCGCAGTGTGACTCAGACAGCACTTTGATGGAGGCTCCCAACATGCACCTGGATCTGGCTAACGAGGCCGAGTCTGATCTGCCGGAATTGGAAGAGGGGTACTGTGATGAAGACGACGAGGACGATGAAGACGAAGAAGAGGACGAAGAAGATGAGGAAGAGGATGATGATGATGAGGAAACGGAAGAGGAGGAAGAGGAGGAGTCCGAGCAGGAGGAAGATGAGGATGGCGGCAGTCTGCTGAGCGGCCTCTCCGACTCCAGCACCCACAGCCTGGCGGGTAGCGACCTGGATGAGGAGGAGGATGAAGATGACGATGACGTTGTCGATGAAAGGAGAAGATGGGAGGACGGCGAGGACCGGATGAGCCGCCTGGCCACGCCCTCTGTATCTCTGCCCTCCGTCTCCCTGCCGTCCGTCTCCCTGGCGTCCACCATGGCCTTCCCAACGCTTCCCAGTTTTTCCGAGGCACTCCGGGAGGCCGAGGCCACCGACTTAGGCTCCTACTACAGCGGTAGCAGCCCCTCGACCCAGTACTACCCCATGGACAGCTACACCTCTGCCTCCACCCTTCACACCTCTGACTACTCCTCAGCCAGCAGCTACAGTGCCTCCCCTGCTCACACCGCTCCCAATTACACCACCTCCGGCTACACACTAGCCATCGCTAACCCGAGTTACACCATGCTAAATGACACGCTGAGTGGATCGATGCCCAGTCACACGCAGGGCTCCCTCTACACAGGTGCTGAATACACAAACTCCAACCATCCCATGGCTGACTACACAACCACCAGCCATATCAATGGACATGGATGCAATCAAAATCATTTTAATCACTATGCGTCATATTCCTCTGTTGTGCAAGCAAGCACAGACGGTTCCACCAAACTCTGCGGCACGAGAAATTTAAATTTGGTGCCATCACTTGACTCTTTCAGTGTTATGCCTGACTCTTATAAAGATGTCAGCCAGTCGCAGGTGCAGAATGGACACCACCCCTACCTTTTAGCCAGTGGCGAACATTCCACAGCCATTAGTGCGACCACAGTTGAGAAAAACAACTATTTATCTAATGAGGACTTTAAAGATTCCATAAAGAAAGATTCACAGGTTGAGTTCCAGAACTTTCTCAACAACAACAACAATAATTCACAAGAGCTCCCAGTGGAGAATGCAAGCCACGTTGGGGACCATGACTTGAAAGAGGACCCCAAGCAGCTCAAAGATGAGGTGCCCTGTGTGCCTGAAGAAAAAGACGACCTCAGACACGCTAATAACCCTCTAGAGGTCAATCAAGCCTAGTTAATTAGCCATTTCTAAAAAAAGGCACCTTGTTCCAGTCCACTTGACTATCAGTAAAAAGGTCAAATGGTTCATATGTATCACTCTTCAGAATTCCTTTTGTGGAATAATCTGACGGCATAATCTAGGATGCCTTAGGGGTGATGTCAGTTAATCCTTGATGTCAGTTACCTGGAGGACATCCAGAGGGTTTGGCCAGCTGGTCGCACCTCATGATGGATGTTCTCACCCAGAGAAAAAAAGGGGTATTATGTACAGTCTGGTAATTTATGGTTGTATGTGTTATTTGGAATGTTTTTTTGATAATACATGCATGTTACTTCATGGCCTTTCATGGCCAGAAAATAATTTCTATACTTGAAGATGAGTAGAAAAAAAAAACATGGCTGCACGTTACTGCACACTGCTCTATCCTTTACGTCTCCTCTTTTGTGATCTCTGTCCTTCACGGTTTGCAAAAGCATGACTCAGGCTGCCGGCTGGAGATGAGAGGACTGTTGGTTGGATGTTATCATTGTAATATCCTGTGAAAGGCTTGTTGGGGTATCAACGTCCATACTAAACAGCCATCGTGATGTCCCAGCATTTCTGCATTGTATGCTTAGTAAGTGCAATCGACCACCAGGGAGATTCTATGAAGGCACTTTGAATTAGTGTTGCGATCAATCGTTGGTTAATACAGATGACTTATCAACATATTGAGAAAGTTTTATGGACATATGTTATGGTTACGTTGGGACAAAATCACCTATTTTCAAAAGAAACCACATTTCTGGAATTACGTGCCAAATTGTTGTAAATAGATTTTATTTGTGCTAGTCCAACTCAACACTTTTCATTTGTTATTTTACAGTGATGTAAAGATTTATTTATTGAAAAGAATATAATCTAAACCTGCCTCTGTACAGGTTTTGTGTATGTTAAGGTTAAGGTACAGGAACTAGGCTTTAGCCTAGGTTTTAGCCTTTAACTTCAAATTTTCGTTTGTGCCATAACATTGTATCAACAGTTCATTCTTATTTCCTTGTGTTGTCAACTGCAGTCTCTATCATGGAATCTTGCGTTGTGATTAAACAATCATAAACAACTTTTCTCTCACTGATTTTTAACACGTTTGTGACTCCATATATTTCCACACATAGACACATGGGCAGACTCACTATCAGTATAAGGGCTTGACAGTATTATTTATGTATTTATACCTCAAAACATGTGGTTATATTTTTGACATAATTGTATGCTATTATTAATGACTACATTTAGTAGCACCTTGACAATTGTGAAAATAGTGTAAAATCACCTGTTGTGCAGCAAAACATTTGTCTCAGCTGTCCATGAAAACATCCGTCTGTTAACATACAACACATTTAAAACTACTTGAAAAGTGAGGTAAACAGAAAAGCATTCTGCCGCTGGAACTATAGCACTGTACCCTATTTAAAGGAGAAGTCTGGTGTGAAACAATCCATAGCCCTGTTGTTCGAGGTCACTCAGTACAATTGGTAGGATGGAGAATGAGAAAATTTGATATAACATAGACCGAATAGTGAGCCGACAGGTAACACTAACTGAATGGGGCACAGGAATTATTTACCTATGCCCCATTCAGTTAACTGTAACTGACGTTTTACTATTTGGTCTCTGCTGTGTCAAATGTTCTCATTATTTTTCCAACAGATAGCACTCACTAGGTGGGTATCCATTCAACAATCACATTTCATATTTGCATTGACAAAAATTCAGCTCAAGAATATACATGCCAGCATAGGTATTGTTTTTGTGTTAATTTTAAGATTTTAAATTACATCATCTGGAGTTTGATCTGCTGGACTTGAATGGATCATTAAATGATGTGCCATATCTGGTCCTAGAGGGGTTCTCAGACTGTTCTCTCTCTTAAGTGACCACTAGGTGTCAGGCTTGGTTTTCCAAAGCAAGAGGCTGACACATGGCCATTTCGTCTGGAACCTGCAGCTGAGGCTAAAGTCATTTGCGTGAAAGTCGCAGGTGTTGTGCTTGGTACATTTGAGCTAGATTAAGAACTTGTATAACTGTACTACAATGTTTAAATTCTTTTTTCATGCACATAACAGAGGATGTTTGACTTCAAAAAACCCACACAGTGACATCCCCCAACACAATCTAGTTCTGTTTTCTAAACAGTCTGTAACTGCTAGCTCTGTTCGTTTACAATAAAATAAACATTGAAACAGCAACCCAAAGGAATAAGGAAGGTTACACTGGACGAAAAAAAAAAAGTTTCTTTATTTTAATTGCTCTATATGCTTTTCACTATGATACTGGTTACCATAGACTAAAGCTAAATGTAAATCAGTTAAGTAGTTAATACTTTATTATGAATTACTTGTAATGTAATACACATAATATGAATTCCAGTTGAGTCCAAAGGCAAATTATGTACTAAATATCAAAACAGGACTTTTTAAAGAGGTGCTTTGATAAGCAGTTTGTGAGCCAATAAAAAGTCGACTGATGCTCTCTCTCATTTACATACATACATACATACATACATACATACATATACATACACATGCATACACACACACATACAAACTTAAAACACTAATCTCACTCACATGTTCAGTCATCATGTCCTTGACAATCACCCACACAAAATTCCCAACAAAGGGCTTGTGAATGCTGTCCTAATGACAAACACTGTGCATATAGACGAACACCACTGTAAAAAGTCCACCCTGCTCTCTATATATTAGAAAATCCTTTGGAAAAACACTCTCAGATATTAAATTTCATGTTCCATGTTTAAGTTGGACATGTGGACAGGTGTGTGCTATAGTATAGCTGTGCTGCAGGCTCTATATTTGCACAATGTACACAATATTTTTCTTTTGTGCTTATTTCCAACTAGGCCTCAGCAGGTCTACCATGGAGCCTATTATTGCCGGCTACTGTAGATCTCAGGGTTGTGTAGATGTGCAGACTTCAGGTCTTCTTTGATGTGTTTGAAAAGGACTGGCCTGTACTATTCTCTAATGTTTAGCGTCATCTGCGCTGGCTAAAGGTCAGTGAAGTGTTCATGAATGACATGGCAATCCTGCCCTATGTCTGAGCCTACTCTTCTAGTCCTTAGGGAACAGAGGGGGGAGGAGGCATGAAGGGATTGGAGGGAAGGTTAACCTGCATGCATATGTGCACACACACACAAACACACAAACACATGTCCACCTGTTTCACAGGGATTCACGATGGACACACAGACAAGCAAACACACACACACACACACGCATACACACACATACAGGGGAGCAGGCTCAGACATAATGGCTGAAGGCTTTTCATAGGATATAACATTCTATGAAGATATAACATCTGCTCTCCTTGCTGACAGATCTTTAATGCAGTGAACATGCATTAATTGTGTGAGGCTGCTGTGTGTGTGTGTGTGTGTGTGTGGTGTGTGTGTGTGTGTGTGTGTGTGTGTATTTTCTGTGGTCAGGGTAGGGCAGGGGAAGCCTGCTTGACACCTGCCAAAAGCATTCTGGGAAGGCACAGCTGATCAATCACTGGCACAGGCCCTGTGATGTCATGTTGCTAGGCAACAGCAGCAGGATCATGCTGTCTGATTGGAGAATGTTGCTATTGCTACCAGCCCCCATTCTCGTTCTCTCTCTCTCTTACACACACACACACACACGCGCGCGCACACACACACGCACACACACATGCACACATTAATTATTTTTTTCTAATGACACCATGTTGTGTATAATGCATGTGTACCCCATGCCTGCTTTCCAGGTAGGTAATAAATAGAATGTTTTACACAAGCGCACACACACGCACACACACACACACACACACCACACACACACACACACACACACACACACACAGATATACATGATATGCTAACGCATCCATTCCATCAACACAGTCACACATTTATGCTCATAGATATACATGCACATATATAAATGCACAAGGGGTCCAGAGGTGTGTCTGAGGACGGTGGCTTTGTGCGGCCAAATGCAAACTGCATGGTGAGTCACAGGGAGGGGAAAGCCACAGCCACGGCTGCCGCTCTGTCTCACAAAAGACAGAACTAATTTTAGCCCTCCCTTGTCTTCTCTCCTCTCTTTCCTCCCTCCCTCCACACCCCTCCAGCCACTCTTTCAGCTCCACCAGAGCTGGTGCTCAAGCTGGCACGACCTCTGCACTCTAGTTTAAAACTCCCCACACAAGTTAGCGGTCCGCTCTGTCAAAGCTCCCAGAGTGGTTGCCCATGCCAGAGAAGTACCCCTCGACTGCCATCTGCGTCCCCGTTGACTGTTGGCACATAAGGCTTTTCACAAGCAGTCATTCACAACACAACAGTTATTCACAGCTGCAAACCCCATCTCACCCCATCCCAACCTACACCCCACCCCAACCCCCACACTCTTGCCTCCTCTTTCTTTCCAAGCACCTTCAATGGCTCACATTCAGACATACTTAATGAACATACATCTTGTCCGTGTCATATGCTTCCCAAAAATGTGCTTTATTTTTGAAAAGAGAATCAAAAGAGAGGACTTAGATGTCAGCGTCTGTCACATCTTTGGTCTTAACAAAAATGTCACACAATGCACACTGTAACAAATCCAAAATATCGCTTTTGTTAAGTGAACATCCATAGATCTCTGAGGGCAAAGAAATTTAAATATATTTACTGTTTATATATATATACTGTATATATATATATATATATATGAAATATGTCCCCAGACAGATTGAAATAAAATGATTTCTAAAATCAAATATGTGTATTTCACCCAGCACTTAATTGTGCCAGACATAAAAACTGAAATATAAACATTTGCCTGTGTCATCAATTAATATGCATGAGGGAAAATAAAATTAAACATACACAAAAAAAAAAAAAAAAAAAAATTAAAAGAAACCGAACAGACTTTTCAGTACAAAAAATATGATCTTTATTCTTTTGGCTTTTTAAAATAATGTCACTGTGTGGCGGGTTACTATTCAGCATGCAGTTGACTACCCACACTAAAGGCATAAGGAGAATGATGGCTACGGATCGCGTCTTAGTTCTGGAACATTTACCATAGACACACAATGCTTTGTGGCCTCACCGGTTACTGAGCAGAATGTAAACAAACTTGATGATTAAAAAACTGACAAGAAAGCATGGGAATGAGTTTAAAACTACTATTTACAATATAAACACCATTCAGAATAATTAGAAAGCAAATTCCAATTCAAGTGTATACGCACTCCCATACACAAGTGTGAACAGACATGGACACATACAAACATACACACATATCTTACACACACCCTGTTCATACATACATTTGCAAATATGCACAAGGGTTTACAAGCACACTGGTGCACACACACACACACACACACACACACAACCAAACAAGCCATTCGTCCACACTCACACACACTCACAATCACAGGAGTAATATGCACCCATATACAATATGATAGGTAACAGAATCAGGAAGAGTGCTCTTCAGAAACACGTCATATAGAGCAGTGATACATACAGTGGGTCCACACCTTGGAGTACATTATATACAAACATTTCACCACCCAATAGATTACTATAGAATGAAAAATAGTTCATTTATATTGAAATGAACTACCATGTACTGTTAAAGACAGACACTGAAATCCACACTCTATAGGCTTCGCTTTGCAGAAATGTGTGTGAGTCTAGATTATCTTCTTCACCTCTAGGAATGTATATATATATATAGATATATATATATATATAGATATACATATATTTGTGTGTGTGTGTGTTTTCTGTTTTGTTCTGGAAGTTTGGACAGGAAATAAACTCAAAGTTGAGACAGACAATGAAACAAGCAAGCATGGAACAGATGCAGAGAGAGAGAGAGAGAGAGGATAAGTGAAATAGAGAATGTTTGAAGGTTTGGAAATCTCTGAGATGAGAGGACATTCTGTTTTGATTTGTGAAGTGTGTGTGTGTGTGTTGTCTGTGGTGTGTTGTGTCGCACCTGTTGACTGGTGCACATTCAGGTTCTGTTTGGCTGTGCAACTTGACTCGATGCGGCCTCAGTCTTGGAACACGGCCAGACAAACCTGAGCTAGAATTGTTCTCCTTGGCCTGCCCTTTGCTTGACACTGCCTTACACTGGGAAAATTCACAACAGTCCACAACCCCAACATCCTGAGAGCCACAACCTCAGGTAGGCCTACAGCTTTAACCACACATTAACCTCAACTACCTTAACCTCAACTACCTCAGTCTTGAGTCTACAACCTTACATTCTTCTGAGTTTTCAGCCATGACCTCACATTAAGTCTCCATCCTCATATTCTTAGTCTTAGTCTATTCTACAGCGTCTCCGTTGTGTGGGTCCACAGCCTCAAGCTCACCTACAACCTCAAGCTCATGTTATGTCTATACCTGACATTCGTGTGAATAAAGAGCTCCAACCTCACATCCAGCTTGCTGACATAGAGGTGCCAAAAGAGGGGGCAGGGTACATTTTGTTTTGAGGCTTTTAGCCAGCCACATTCCTGCCTGTCAACCTCGAGGGCTTTTCGTTTTTTGAGCTGTGACATACATTGTGATCCTCGACTCCTGGAGGAGGTCATTCATGTGTTTGTGGGTGTGTATTCCCATCTGGGATATGTTTTGTTATCGTCACAATCGAAAACAAGTAGAAAACATGGATGTGCCATAAAATTGAGATCCTGATTTAAAAAAAAAAAGAAAAAAAACCATAAATAAAAACATTAAAAAAGATGGCAAGAAGGCAAGCAAATAATACAGCAGTTGTCATTGAAGAGACTGACTGACTGTAGTAGGGTCACTAACTACAGGCAGACATAACAGTATACATTTGTCTTCCAGATTGTTACAACACTCAGAATAATAAATAAAATATTAGAAATGCACATTCCCTTGTTGGAGACTCGGAAGTGGCCTCTTTCGCTCGCGTTTTAGCAGCACTGTGTCCTACAATGGGGAGGGGGGCGTGCACATGGCGGGGCTTCATCGCTCCTTATCACCAGTCATCCCCAATGTTGTGGCACAATCCACTGATGTAAGCAACTCCCCACTTCCACTCCCCTCCCTTCCCCACCACCATCATTGTCGTAATGTGTGTGCAACCTCAGTTCATACTCTGTTCTCATTTCATACACACACACACACACACACACACACACACACACACACATATATTATCATACATACATCCACACACATACACACCATTGGTGGGGGAGGTTCCCAAACTTCGTAACCCACAAAAGCACACACTGATCAAGTCTCCAAACCTTTGTAAACCGCCCCTCACTTTTCCATCAGTCACAGGCTCTGCCCTGGGGGCCCAGTCTAGTCTAATCCAGCCTCGCTTCACTTCTTCCTCTCTCGAGCGTCTTTCGCTTTGTCTTCCTTCTCCCGCCTGTCCTTCTCGTACTTGTCCTTGTCCGACTTGGCCACACTGTTGTAAGAGGGTGGCGAGGCCGACGAGGGGGTCATGTCCGTTTTGTCCGAGGCCGAGTTCTCGTTGAACTTGACGATCACCAGCACCTCCTTGTCGGGAACTTTCTCGCCGCCCCGACCGATGACAGCTCCCCCGTCCTGGAGCTGCTGACACTGGCGGTACATGTTGGAGGCACGCTTGACCGTCTGGCGCATGCGGTAGCGTCGGAAGGCACGCTGGATGACCGTGGCAGACATCTCTTCCTGCTTGCGCCGTAGTGTGGTGGTGATGGGCTCGTAGGACACCTTGGACGGGTTGGAGGCCATGAAGCGTTCCTCCATTTGTCCCCGCAGCGCGTCCATCTCACCCTCCTCACCAAGAACACGCAGGGTGAAGGCAAAGAGGATGTCCAGGCAGTGGATGCGGTCGCCGCTCACCATGGGCAAGTCCATGGCGATCAGCTGGATCTTGTTTGGCTTGGGGATGCGCAGCGGCGGGTCCAGCGCGTCTGCAAAATCGGGCAGTTTGTCATACTCCACGAATTGCGTGGCGTCTGGGTCGAAGCGCTCCCACACTTCGTAGAACATCTCAAAATCATCCTCGCTCAGTGGCTCGGCGCTCTCCTCTGTGGCCACGCTGAAGTTTTCCAGAATGACGGCGATGTACATGTTGACCACGATCAGGAAGCAAATGATGATGTACGATACAAAGAAGAAAATGCCTACCGAGGGGTTGCCACAGTCACCGCGCACTGAGCTGCCTGGGTGTTCCAGGTTGTTGTCGCAGTCAGGCTCCCTGTTGTTCAGGATGGGTGCCAGGAGTCCATCCCACCCGGCCGATGTGGTGATCTGGAACAGGCAGAGCATGGAATTGCCGAAGGTCTCAAAATTAAACATGTCGTCGATGCCCGCCTCGCGCTTCACATAGGCAAAATTGGACATGCCAAAGATGGCGTAGATGAACATGACCAGGAAGAGGAGGAGGCCGATGTTGAACAGGGCAGGAAGTGACATCATGAGGGCAAACAAGAGTGTGCGAATGCCCTTGGCACCTTTGATGAGACGCAGGATGCGGCCAATTCGGGCCAGACGGATGACTCGGAAGAGTGTTGGTGACACAAAGTACTTCTCGATGGCTTCTGAGAGGAACATACCTGTGAAATGGAAAAGAGCAAGTCATGAATGACAATGCTCCAAACAACGAAAATTAAAAACATCCTACTTCTTCACATGAGAAAAATAGAGCTAGGGCTTAAAAAACAAACCTTAATTTGTCAACTGTCACCCACAGTCTGAAAATCTGATTAAAAATATTGATATCTGTTGTGATCCTCCTCAAGTCTACTGACTCTACAAACTGCAGCAGTATAGAATAGATATGTGATAGATGTGTGGTATGAATAAACAAAGCTTTTAGACAGAAGGTAAAGGATCTTACCAACAATGGACAAGATGACTACCACAAAGTCAAAAATGTTCCATCCCACAGAGAAGAAATAGTGGCGCAGTGAGATCATCTTGAGGCTACACTCGCCAGTGAAGAGAACGATGAAGACCAGGTTGATCCAGTAGAGGATGTTGTCCATGTCCGTCGTCTGGTCGTCCGTCTCCACCATCATAGTTACCATGTTGAGGCAGATCAGGATCATGATGACGATGTCAAAGGCCTGCTTGGTGACAAAGTCAAACACGCAACCCTGGAATTTGTTCTGAGGAGTTTAAAAGAGAAAAAGAAGTAAACAATGGTAAGTAATCACTACTAGCCATTCTTCCACAGGACAAAATGTATATATATATATATATAACTATTTCAGAGATCTCCAGGGATGCTTTGATTTGTAGAGAGTGACTATCAACAGATCTATAACTGAGCAAAATTAAATGTATTCTAGAGCTGGTTACATTATGGGTCAAATTCATAATTAATTCATAATAAACCCAAAGCACATAATTGACTACAAGTGGTTGTGGTCAGTGTAAATATAATCTTCATTTGCTTCAGTAATGTGTAGCATGTACACTGATATGCTAGTACCGTTGGCCTTGGAATTGGTTTCTGTGGTTTCTTCGATCCAAGCTTCTTCATGGCGTTGTAATACTTCTTCTGTTCCTCCGTCATGAAAATGTCCTGACCTCCAAAGTAATGGGACCAAAAAAAAACAAATCTGGTTACAATCTTAAAACTACTGAATTGCATTCTCCTGATTAAACATTTGCAGCATTTTTTTCTTCTAATTGTTTAAATTAAATGTATAGGGGGATATGATGGAAATTTATTTAGATTTTCTGACAGTAAGAGTAAAACTAAGTGAAACCAGAGAGGAGGTCTTATCTTTTTCTTCTGCTGGTTGAAGTTGTCGATGATGACACCAATGAAGAGGTTGAGGGTGAAGAAGGAGCCGAAGATGATGAAGATGACGAAGTAGAGATACATGTACAGGTTCACCTCGTATTCCGGCTGCTCCTCCAACTATGGCAAGCAGACAGACAGTTAGGGGTCAGTTCGCAAAATCAGTTACTAGCTGAATCCCACTGTCCCCCCTAACCCTAAACCCTGAGCCCTAAACGACAGCCAATCATGAAGTCAATTCAGGCCAGTTGAGTCTTTGAGGGTTCAGGGCTTTGGACAAACAGAGACATTGAGATTCACACATGACTAACAACAACTACTCCTACTCCTAAAAATACTGATTATTCTTTTACTATTGCTACACCTATCCTTAACAAAAACCAACAACAAAAATAAAATGCACAATACAGTTATTATTATACTATATTTGTGCAGTTGGGTAACACTAGACATTGTTTAGCCAATAAAAACACTTTGAATAACAGGAGAGTGTTTGTCTTTCAGTTTGTTGTTTTGTTTTTTCTTTTTGCTCTTCTATTCAATCAAGCAGAAGAGAGGAGACCAGTCTGTCAGTGTGTGTCACAAGACTCTTACACCACGTGAGTCCACAGCCGCATACATGATATCCATCCATCCCTTAAAAGTAGCCTGGGAGTAAGCCAGAGAGAGAGAGAGAGAGAGAGAGAGAGAGAGAGAGAGAGAGAGAGAGAGAGAATAAAGTCAGTCACTAATATGATTATGGAACACTACGATGTGCATCTATCTCTTTTGCTAATGGTTGCTGTTTCTGGTCTGTCTCTGGTACAGATAATAACAATGATGTGAAGCCGGAGTATCAGCTGACTAGACATGAACTTGATTCTCCCGTTTAAAAAACAACAAGGGGGACAACACAGAGCATTGAAATAACAACTTTAATTCTAAATTATTAATGCAGCTGGTAATGAGTCAGAATTAAATGCCAGTCAAAGTCAAAACTTTGGAATTATCTAGTTTTTTTTGCATTAATTAGTCATTTAATGCTATATATTTTTATTTAAAGCAATAGTCTGAAAAGCATAGCCTTGTTGTTCATGGCTGTCTTGTCTGTAGGTAAGAATAAGAACAAGAATATTTGGTACAACGTCGACAGAATAGTGAAACGGTAGCCAACAATATCTGAGGAGGGAGTTTCGGTTTCATGTTTCTGTGCCCTGTGCAGTTAGCAGCAAATCTGGTTTGTGTTGTGCCAAATGTTGTCATTCTTATACCTTTCGACAGCACACAGCAACCTCAAAGAACAGGGCTATGGGCTGATTGACTCTAATCCTTTAGGCCAATAGTACAGACTAACACAATGTGCTGAAGCTAGTTATGCTAAATATTTTTTTTTGTTATGTCTGTTGGATAACTTACTGTGCCAAAACTATTACATAAGGCCACTGGTGAATTAGGCCATTCATCAGTGATTGTGCATCATTTATTGGAGACTTTTCACTTTATAATCCGTGCAAATACTGCACACATATACACTCACTCACACAGGAACACGACAAATATTGTTACTAACTTTCTGACAACTAGCTGCAGCTGTCAAAGACGTCACACAAGACCAAATACATACACAC